>DWMZ01000091.1:0-39091 GCA_018249855.1 Eueides tales michaeli
ATATATATATATATATATATATATATATATATATATATATATATATATATATATATATATATATATATATATATATATATATATATATATATATATATATATATATATATATATATATAAGCTGAAATGTTAAAAAGCAAGCCACTAAAATGTTTAAACCTAAGCAAATTTTATTCCCTAATTTATGGCACACTATATGGTCACCAATAAATTTAAATTTTCATTGCAAGTTTCTATCAATCACTCACTGAATAATGGACAAATTATATTGAATAATGTAATCAATGTTTTTTATTAACTATATATTTGCCTTAATTAACGTAGTAATTGTATATATGATATAGAGAAGTGAAACGGTAAAAATAATTTATTAAGCTTGAAAGAGGCCTCTCGTGGCACAAGCGTGTGACTGTAAACGCAACAGGTTGTGGGTTCGATCCCCACTCGAGAGCACTTATCATGTAATTTGCGAAATACAGCGTGAAGCTGAAAAAAATGTCGAAAGAATTTTATAGTATAAATAAAATTTAATCACTGCTGTAAATAAAAAGCACCGATTGAAACCAAAAAAATATTTCATAATATTTATTATTATTTATAAAACATTAACTACTTACGTTACCTTTAATAAATATCAAGTAAGTCAGATACTAGTGATTGTCACTAGCATAATCAGACAATCGCAAATATAGTATAAAAAAAATGTATACTCGCACTTTAAAATAAATAAACAAATCCATTCATATACAGTCGGGACGCCGCCCTGATGTTAGCTGTAGATGGATGCGCAATTTTACTTTGGCATTTTTTCTTACTACACGGCAGCTACAACTTGTTTTCCATTCTGTACATTCATTTTCCATACACACTCTATATAATCTATCGTCCATATCAACATATTTTATAGGACGGTAAGATGTAAACTATATTAAGTATTGCATCTATTCTAATCCAAGTTTCGATACTATCGTATCATATTTTGTGTTTTTAAAAGAAGTCCCTAGTTTCAATATGCAGTATGTCTCAGAATCTCTACTAAATGACATAAAGATAAGGAAGTTTCGGAATCGGATAATTCTAATATTAATTACGTGTGCATAGCAAATGCAGCGATTATTAGAAATAATCGAATCCCGGATGCACCGCACAGTATTCTAGTTTGTGGTGTTAAATTAATTAATTCTTAATATGTGTGTGCGTGCGACACTCGACACTCACTTACTAAGATGGTAAGTAGGCAAGGCTGAGCCAATAACTTGGCCAACACAAAGTGCCTTTTCTTTTGGGGTCATTTGGGGTCACTTATAAAAAAATGTATAGGTGCTGTAAAAAGATCAAAAACATCAACCACTTGTAAGAAAGATTCATATCGGCTTTGGAGTAGAGACACCTAAAATATTGATAAAAACGTGGAAATGGAATACTTTCAGAATATAGATATAGGAACAACAAATTTATATCAAGTTGACGTCATCTAACATTAAAGCTTTTCTTTTAGACGAATTGTCTTGCATGATATACACATAGCCATTCATTGATGTACTATTCCATTAATTTCTCTATTTAATCAAAATTAGAGTTATATTTTAAGCGTTCTGTGTATAGCGCTGTACATTCATCTACGTTTCACCCGTGTAGATGATTTACTAGGTGGCTAAAGATATCAGTCTTCGTCTTCGAATTTTCCTTCCACATCTTCTCCAAAACGCTGTTAAGCAATATATAATAGCGATTATTGCGGTGAAAGTTAACAGTCGGTTGTAGAAAGTGGGGGTAGCAGGTTCGGTGTTGGGATGGGAGTGTGATGGCGCTGCGCCTGCTCCACGCCATGCTCTCGGCGCAGCTTCCGTACCTTCTAAATCTGGTGCACCTGTAATTATTAATTTTTGCAGGAAAACTATTATGAACTAGCGACCCGCTAGCGGCTTCGCCCACTTTAGCTACATAATTATCTATTTACTACTATGAATTACTATGTCGTGTTTAAATAACAATGGAATTTTAAAAACAATATTCACACTTCATAGAATATTAAAACTTCACCCAATATATAAAACGGTTATTTAGTAGCAATTTTGTCGGACACAATATTTAATATGGAAATAACTTAATTATTTACGAATTCATTTAAATCGAAAATAATGAAACAAATGCCACCTGTATTCCGCCATTTAACAAAGTATCGAAAAGTGAGCGATATGTAACAGCAACAGAATGTCTTAGCACTTAGCACTAGCAAGGCAAAAAATGATTAACTTCTATACCTATACTCTTAGGATCAGTGGGTTGGTGCCTCGGTGCGAGAGTGCGCGCCGCGGGCGGGGCGTGGACGGGGCGGGGCTCCAGTGCCGCAGTCTGCACACACTCCGGTAGAGGTCGGGGCCCGCTGCCGTCGGACGACAGAACCCGCGAGTACGCATGCAGGCGTCCACCCTCAGCGCGTTTTGGAAGGTCTGGAAAATATATTATAAGGTTAATATAATAGTCCTTTTAGCTACCTATAGCAGGGTAGGTACAAGGAGCTTATTGTTATAAGCAAACCCAAGCAGCTGGATACCCAAGCAGCTGGATGGCAGCAATTCAAAAATAAAAATGAATAAATTGGCCAGGAATTGAAGAAAGCAAATTCTTTTTCTTTTTTGAATTTATTTCTAGTGTTAAGTTTCTTTCTTTTTTAAGATTTTTTTCTCTCTAATTTAAAATAGAGCCAAATAAATGGTTTTACTCACCAGACGGTATAATATGAACGTCCCGATGGTGTGCAGTGGCGGCGGCCTCTTTAAGGGATGAGGGCATATGTCCTACAAGGGCATATTGAAGGGCAGCTAACAGGAGCCAATGGCAAGGTCTTGCTGCGCCACCTTCGAGGCACGACGAGTCCCCATATATGACTAGCCGACCCGCCTTTAAAAAATTATAATTATATTTTTAGTTAGACTTTTATTCTTATTCGACGGCAAGGTCTTGCTGCACCGTTTTCAAAGATAAACGAATTTCTCTACACGGCTCGAAATAATTATATATTTGGCTTCAAATTCAAAACAAGTATACATTACAAATTTAGTTTTTTATCAATTTATTTCATCTTTTTGACATTCAAGTTTATTCGTTATCAAGATATTTATATTTGACTGTGTATAAGTTGTATTATACACAGTCAAATATAAATATCTTGATATATTCTCTTTGTCATCAAAGTGAAGTTGATGACTCTATGTGTTGGAAGAATGAACTTATGTTAAAACACCCAACAGCGAAGGACCTTCTATAATTTAAATGTCAATATTATTGAGTAATTTAAACAGCAAACTTGAATATATAAAATTATAACTAAATATTCGTAAACGTTTTACAAATTTTATTAATCTTAAAGTTGTAAAGGTTTGTTCCACTTTCACCCTAAATCTGACCGAAATTGTATGCATTTAGAAACTTTATAATAATAAAGCTCATTATATATAAGATTATTATATATAAGATTATTATATAGAATAATATATAGGCTATAATTTATCTAGACTTTTTACATTTTTTCAATCATATTACGGTAGCTTTAAGCGGGCCAAGCCGCAAGTGGTCGTTAATAATACATAAAGTTTCTGTGTACTAAATAATTATGAAGTTCAAAGGCAAAGGTGAACTAAAATAACAAACCAATTATACATTTAAAATTTATGAACCATAGCAAATACAGTTTTGTATATAAAGAGTAGAAAATCAATATTAGCGCATCTCATTTTCACTGGTACTAATAAGCAAGAGGCCTATCATTCTGAACTGAATATAGAATATATTTTACGGAGTGGGTAAAAGAAAAGTCCATTCCCAATTTGAATTTTTCCTTAACACTGTGATGGGTGACGCGTTGATCATTCTGTTATAAGAAATAAAGCTACCACAAGATCCATATTAATTTGGATCCGACTCTATGAAAATTAAATACCAATAATTGTTGGCTACCGACTAAGTTTAGAGATAAATTTTTCACTGAAACTATTGTTTTATTATTCTATTTAACCGCAAGTTGCAAAGTAGTTATGTAAAGTAGTAAGTAACTTTAGTATCACCATACATAATATGTCCCTCGTGGTACATACGTAGCGCCCACATCTGCTGTCTACTCTTTATAAGTAGACTGTACGTATTTAAAATAAAAATATATTATATTACCTTGGGCAGCTTGTCGTTAGTGTCGTTTGTATAATCTCTAGTTTCACCTTCCGTCTGTAGTAAGCCTAATATGGGCACGTCAACCGTTTTACCGCCAGACGCTCCCCCACCACCATTCGGTTTGTCGCCTGACATTATCTATAATATTTTATAGCTATAATTATATCACGTATTGAAAAAAAAGTATTTTTTTTACAAAAACATCATCTATACTTTTATTAAACTCTAAACGATTAGTCTGTACACGGAAGATATATTAAAAAAATCTTATATCTCTTAAATATATCGTTTATTAATGTAACAGGGCCCAAGATAGAGATTTTTAACATTTATGTCTGTTTGTCTGTGCGTTGCTGAAACGACTAAGTAGATTTAAATGCCGTTTTTTACTGTTATACTTTGGCAATCTATACTCAAAATTTAGTGATATTTTATTAAAATTAATTAAATAATAAAAAAGTTACTTCAATTTAAAATATTAAGACAAAATTGCTACAAAATGTTTATGATTAGCTGAAATTTTAATTGGAAATTAATCTTAAAAGTGATAATGACAAGAAAGTAGTCGAAATTTGTATAAAATAGAGTAATTCGAGTGGGCGAACCCAACGCCGCACTTTGCCTTGTTACCAGAGCGCAGAAATGAAAATATTAGAAGTTCAACATTTAATATTTTCCTCGAGCGGAGATCGAACTCACAACCTGCGTTTACAGTCACATGCTTATGCCCCTGCGCCACGACAGGCCGCAGGTAATTATCATTATAATCTTTAAATGAATTACTTGTTGCCCTTGGTCCGACAGCTGTGCGGTGACTAACACACCATGTTCCGGGAAGCTGTGTATATGTGTGCCACTCGCGTAGTACATGGGATGTCCGGCCAGTTTAAACGAGCCCTCGAAAACGCGATCTCCGAGGGCCACCTGGAATATGTAGAAGCTAAGCTTGTAAACTAAAAAAAATATTAGGAATATATTTTTTTCTCGTTTCACAGTATTTGGCATTCACCAAAGTAGGCATAGAGAGCCTAGTGTAATGATATCAGGTTTCCCACGCACTGTTCAATTTTAAATTAAATTTCGAAATATTAAATGTTGAGTGGCGAAACTCAACGCTGCTCTTTGTATTGTTGCCAGAGGTTTTAATAAACATTCCCCTGAATGAAACCCTATCTCAGTATAATATTAAAAAAGAAATATTGTTAATATTATTTGTAATAGCATAACATAGCATTTCTGACTTACTATTTTAAATAGTATTTGACTATACTTTTCTCTCGGCCTACCCTGCTAGGGACATAGCGTGAAGCTAAGATAAGATAATATAAGATTTGACTTTACACTGGTTACTATTATAATTAATTAAATAAACGAATTATATTTGCCTGGTCTGGGAGGCAACAAAAGTTATATACTCACTTGGTACATACTTAGTAGATCATTTAAAGCCGGCACGTTAGCTCCACCTGTTTCAGGTATCCACCTAAAATATAATATATTCTTAGTGTTTCTCTTGTAGCTTCACGTTGTATTCCTCATTTAGAAGAACAGACCGAGGAATCAGTTCCCCAAACACCATCCATTTTCGAAATATTTGACTTTTCGTGGCTTAACTCAATGCTTTAGTCTTGTTATCAAAGCAACGTTATGAAAATAATGAACAGCATTTTTTTATGTCATCTATACATTACTAAGTGAAGTTAAAAATTTAGACCTCTTTTTACGAAAATTGCGTGGAATTCAATAAAAAGTAAGTTAAAAAATAATTTGAAAATTTTAGGAAATATAATTCATGTTTGACTATGGCTCAGAAGCTAGTTTCTAGTATATCATTTTAAAATACATAATGTTTTTTTATCACAGATCAGGTCCAATGACTGTTGCATATGTTTGCTCAGCATGTTATGGGCAATTATATTTTTATGATGCTGACACTGCTATTACTTATAGATTACAAGGACATTTTAATCAAAAATGTAACAAAGACACAATTCCTAAAATTTCTCTAGAATTGAAACGCAGTAATCTTTTGTGCGATCATTAATTGCAATGAAAGATATAATGATCTTCACAGAGTTGAAAATCAAAATAAAGATATTTTATCATTAAAGTAAATCGTGAATTAGATCTACGCCGCTTCAATGATGCAGTTCAAACTGATGCAGCAGTAACATGTAGTACAGTTGGTGGTGAGCCACCTTTAACGAAATATGATTTGTTTTTCAAAAGTTAATCTTGTATATAAGAATATTTCAGTTTTGGACTCATCATTAGACCCTTTTAGGGTACCTACTACTCTTTCCCAACGATGATACTGGTTGAAATGTCAATATTGCTCACAATACACCAACTACATCTAATTCAAGAGCACCTAGAAATAAATGAACCATGCCTCAGTATGCAGTCTTTCGACGTGCAATTAGAGATGATTTCAACATCTTACACCAGTCACACTAACTATTTCTACAGTAGATTGTTGATATGTATTTGAGAATAGTGGACTCACTACTACCTACATTTCATTCGACAAAATTAATTATTTTTTAGGTCTGAAGTTTAAAACAATTAAATTACTATTTAAAATTTAAGATCTCAAACAAATATGTATCAGAATATGTCAATTATACAACATTTCTAATAACCTACTTACTTGCAATCCCAGATGGTCATAAATATTTAACATTGGTGTAGGTGAAGATGCTAATTTTAGGCCTGATATTATTGTGCGTGTGTTCAAGTCAAAATTGAAGGTATTTATACAATTGAATTTCAAAAAAGAGATTTGCCTCATTCATATATTTTACTTTAAATGAGCAAGATAAAATTGTCAAAGCTATAGATATTGATAAAGTTGTATCTGCGCAGATACCTGACATTGAAACACATTTAACATTACACAAATATGTTGTGAAACATATGATGCATGGTCCATGCAGAGTAACTAATCCTAATTCTGTACGTATAGGAGATGGAAAGTGTATAAAAGGGTATCCAAAACGATTTAATGAAACTACACGTGAATCGTTAAATTTGTATCCATTATACAGAAAACGTGATAATGGTATTCATGCAAAAGTTAGTGCCTTGACAATCGGTATGCTGTACCATACAATCCATATTTACTTGCTAAATTTAATTGCTATATAATTGTTGAAATATGTACTACAGTTAAAAGCGTCAAATATATTTATAAATATATGTGTAAAGGCTATGATAGTGCATCTGTTGAATTAGAGTGCGGGGGAACTAAAACTTTATAAAAAGTAATGAAGTTAACAATTTTTTTTATTGGTCGTTATGTCGGATCTACAGAAGCCATATGGCGAATCTATGAATTACCTATGCAATTTCAGTCACATGTTTAGCAACGCCAAGTAATTGATAATGTAAGATAAACAAAATTATTAATATTTTTTGAGTTGAATCGATCAGATCTATCAGCACGAGAGGAAATATATTATTTATTACACTTAAAAAAACACATAAGAGAAAAAAAACAAAATTTAAAGTAAGTTCACAACCAATAGGAGTGGGTGACTGTTATATAGCGGGGAGAGATTAAAGTACAGTGGTTGTAAATATATATATATATATATATATATATATATATATATATATATATATATATATATATATATATATATATACATACATACACATATAAAAATATTAATATAAGTAAGTACATACATATAAAATATACTAGTACAAATATATTGAAATTCCTATGCGTTATGTGTGGGAAGATTCCCGAAAGAAGAGAAGCCGTCATCATTACAAGGATGTATATAGTGTCACCAAAAGATATCGAACTTTTTCACTTACGATTGCTTTTATTACATGTCTGTGGTCCAAAATCATTTGAGGATGTTAGAACCTACAATAGAATTTTAAGCCTTCTTTTGTTGAAGCGTGATGTGCTCGCGGAATAGATTTAAATGATAATAAATGGTGGGAGTGATTAAATTAAACAAAAGAATTACATTCACCAAAACAAATGCAGAATAAATAATACTTCGTTACATTTGTGAAATACATTTGCTAGTCAATGCATTAGTGTTATAGAACGAGGTTAAATTATATCTGATTGAAGATTTTATAAGACTTTATAATGAAGAAGTATCTTTTAATAGAGCTCTGTTACAAATTGAAGATGTTTTGAATGTTTATAATATGTCAGGTCACTTTCTTGGGTTTACCAGTTCCTACATACTCGCAGAAACTATTCTCTGAAGAAGAAAATACTACTGATATGGTAGAACAAAAGATGCTGTTTTGTGAGTATTATGAAACTGCAAATAGTGAACAGCGTAACCTCATTGATCAAGTGATTGGAGAAATTTTGTATCATGATACTGGATCCAATGTTTTTTGTTTAACCGCCCATGTATGTATTCATAATTTAAATCCGCTTAATCTTCGTTGTATTCCAACTACGTTTAGTGGCATGGCTTCAATTTTATTACTCGGAGGTGGGACTTTATATAATATGTTTAAATGCTAAATTGAATCTTTTAGTATAAAGACTGTAAAGTTATGGAATGAGCTACCACTAGTAGTAAGATAATCTCAGACAGTTGAAATATTTAAACGCCGTCTCAAACAGCACTATCTGGAGCATAAGTCATAAGAATGTATTTTGCTTGTATTTATGTGTGTACGTATGTTTATGTATGTATATATATATATATATATATATATATATATATATATATATATATATATATATATATATATATATATAATGTATTGGTATGTTTGTATATATTTAATTGAGTTGAATCAATATAGTCGAATATAATTCTTGAACATATCTTATAAATTATAAATATAATGTGATACTTTTTGCGCCCTTCTGCTTACTGTAATAGTGAATTCTATAGTATCGGTTGCCTGTAAGAGACCGCTTTTAGCGATAAGGCCGCCGTTGCACATTTACCATAAGTATAACATATTTATCTTCTATAAAATTTTGTAAAGTGCAATAAACTATTATTATTATTATTATGTTTAAATTGCCTATACTATACCCATTTTCGAAAACTCAGTACCAAATATTACTGCCAATACCAGCTACGGTAGTTTTATATTCATCGTCATTGATAATTAATAATGAAGTTTCTATGTGTCCTTTGCAAGTATTGAAAATCATAGATAAATTATTGCGTAATCTATGCGATGATTTGAAGGAAAAACTATACTTTATTGCGGTTATTACCGACAAATCTTACCAGTTATTCTACATGAATCATGCGAAATTTTAATTGAAAAAATGTGTTACAAGTTGGTATGAATTTTCTAATTTACATAAAGTTACATTTAATCGAATATATGGCAAATAAATTAATTTGTAGAATTCCTGAAAAAGAAATGGTAATAACGAGGTCCCACAATTCCCTTACTTTGGTGAAAATGCTATCGAAATACTTCAACATATCATATAAGATAAAAACAATATTATTCATGAGATGTATGGAAATATTTTAGAAAACATACTCTCAGAAATATATTGAACTCTATTATTTTAGCACCTACAAATGATGATTGTACTTTGATTAATACTGATATATTTAATCAAATTTCTAGTGAACAGCGCACGTATCATAGTTGTGATAAAATAATTTATGATAATGACAATGACATCAATAACTATCCGATAGAGTTTTTAAATTCTTTGACTATCAGTGGCTTACCACCGCATAAGTTAGTATTGAAAGTTAATTGCATAGTTTTAAAATGCTTGAGTTCGAAATTCAATAGATCGCGAAGGTTTAAGTTGGACCGCACGTAGTAAGAGAATTTTCATTTCATGTATAAATTTAACATACTCTGCAACTAGGAGAATTTTACCATTTAACTTTTAAAGAACTCAACTTCCAAAAAAAAATCAAAAATTTAAATCGGCCAGTTTTTACACATGGGCATGTAAGCAGCGCAGCAAATACTTCGTTCATTCGATGGTTTAAGGTTTTATACATTTAATATAACGGCCAAGGACATTTAGCAAACGTGGAAAAGTTTATACAAAAACATTGTTTTCAGAGAAGTTTTACACCATTAATTGAATTATTGCAAACTGTGAAAAAATAAGTTCTAAATGGAAAGCACTTTAACGCATGCTTTTTTGTGTTTTGCATCACTTTATAGCATGTTTTGTTTCAACAGACATCTTTTAAATAGATATTCTTTAACTCCTTTTTCAATTTCATATGATTTATTAAAAAAAAAAATGGAAAATAACAGCCATGACGAAATCTGTGCTTATAGTAGTTTAGTTTTTAACTGTAGAACCTTAACAATATTTGAATATTATATT
Source organism: Eueides tales michaeli (assembly GCA_018249855.1). Classification (NCBI taxonomy): domain Eukaryota; kingdom Metazoa; phylum Arthropoda; class Insecta; order Lepidoptera; family Nymphalidae; genus Eueides; species Eueides tales. The sequence goes on from DWMZ01000091.1 coordinate 10,487, forward strand.
TTAATAATGTATATTAAGTCACTTTCGTATCATATATTGGTAAAAAGACATACCAAAAAATACCGAACGCTCAGTTATCCGGATACTATAAAATATATGTAGATAAAATTTGTCATAACAGCGCGAATTATTCATTAATAATATATGAAAAGAAAATATCTATATTTCAATCGAGTTAGTACTTGCCATTGTCTTGTATTTTCATCATAAAATTTGACATGTCGCAGTAAGGAAGCGTTATACCAATCGGCGAATACAATGAGAGATAGGCCGGAGTCTACCGCTTTTTTGAGAGCCGCCATTTCTTCGGGGAAGTACTCGTCTTCAGGGTCAACGAGGAGCAGAGCACCGTATAGCGATGTATCGATACATGTCAAGGGACTGCCTGGTGAAAAGAGTAAGCGTGAATAATATATTATATATTGTAACGTGTCCTATAGGTTTAGAAAGCAGTGTATGTAAAACTAATTCAAATGTATGGCATCAAATGACTAACTGACTTCTTAGGTTGCTCTGAACGCAGATATAATAAGTCATTTCGAGACGATGTTGAACCAAACTGCCTACAGCCACCTTCGATAAATGATGTACACGACACAAAAGGTTATTAAATTCGAATATTTAGTTTTTGTGATTCAAATGCACCAAGCACCAAACAAACCCTTCAGCTTTAATATCAATACAAATTACAAGACATAGCAGGATTATACGCACAATTCTATTGCTGGACGTGTTAGTCACTTTTTACCATCTTTACATCAGGCAACAAAAAAGCAAAAGTAGTTTCCTATCAAAAACATAACTTACCCATAACTTCTAAATAGAATCCATGTTCACGCAATCGTCGGTACATATCTCTAAAGTTTGTATGCACGTGGTCCGCATGCCAATCTAGAGGATCATGTTTAGCTCGTAGGTCATCCCGGGGAAAATATCCCCCCGGATAGCGTAAGCTATGGAACTGGTCCCATAGGAGCCTGCGGCCGCGGACCGGCACTGGTATTATCCTGGCACTACCATAAAATAAAACCGATACATAAATAATGATATCATACCAGCAATACAATATCATATAGTAGACTGCATATAGGAATGTGATAGGCATTATTTACGTAAACACTTATATGGACAAAACGGGCGAGAGTTTTGTCAATGAACATAAATTTGTTATGAACCTTTCAGTCTTTTTAATTCAATAGAAAAATTCTGATAAGCATCAATATAAAAAAAAACATTAATCGAGGCTTGTCGTGGTGCAATGGCACAGGCGGGCAAGTGTTAAAGCGTCTCGTAGGTTCAATCTCGAGTAAAAGTAATGATTAATAGTTTTTTCTTTGCTAATTTGCAAAAAAAAACTCAACAGGGAATTTCTTAAATTCGGTGGAAAGTGGGGAAGGGGACGGAATTTTTTAACACTGGGCTCACAAGTTGCATCTGTTTAACCTGTCATGTTCAGGATATGGTGCGAAGCAGAGTGGAGAAGAAAAAATTTAAAAAAAAACACATTAATACAAAATAACATTCCGGAAACAAAATAAAACATAAAACTATTACCTAACCAAGAAATTTAAAACAATCTAATTAATCTCAAATAAACGAAGAGAACCAAACAAAAATATGAATTATTAACTAAATTTATATTTTTATTTGGTTCTCTTGAATAACTTATTTTTAAATTTAAATAACTACTACATAAACATCTGTACTTATAAAAAAAAATCGTAACTGATCGGTGTCGATACATGGAAGACATGTAAGTAAACGTGATGGAACAAAAACAGGTATTTAAAAACAATGTCCGTTTCTACTCTAACGCTAATCTCAGCAACGGCTTAGGCATTTAAATTGCAGTTTTCACTTTTTCATTATATTTTGGTAAACTTCCGTTAATATGTTTTGTTTTATTTCAATCGGCATTTGCTATAAATAACTGTTTTATAGAATTGGCTAAAACCTCGCCTACTATACACACACTAAGTAAAGACATTGTTTTTAAAATGATATTGTTATTAGAAAACAAAAGTAAGGTACATTAGTAAGTTAGTAATTAAATCGTACGAACGGGTTGATAGTTGGTAATACGAGTATATCAAAAATGTATGAAAATTGACACAACGCACGGATCGGTCATTCCTAGATAATTTGAATCTTTTATATATAATTTCAACATAAATGAATCGCCAAAGGTGACTATCATATTTATTTTGATAAGGTTTAATGCTAAATTGTAGAAATTTCATTAACAATGACCCGAAAAATTATGTAGCATATTAAAATGGCCGCTGTAGCTCAATCTTTCTCCTTTTAGAGATAAACATATGTCATCGCAGACCTTTTATAGGTTTTTTAGTGGACAATGTTTTAGTAGAACATTATTTCTATGTATCTCTTAAGGCAGCGCTAGGGTATGAAATTCCTGAAAAAAAGTAGTCTACAAACATTGGCAGTAGCTAATACCAAGATCCATCACAATCAGTTCAGCGGTTTGACCGGGATCACGTCACAGATAAACAGACAGACTTTAGTTTAAGACAGACAGACATATTAGTTTCGAATTTATAATATTAGTATGGATACATTTCTAATATCCAATTAAACTTAAAAAAAGTGTCTTTGATATGGTATTAAATCCTTCTGGTACATAAGGATACATTAGATAACAAGCACGAACCCTCCCTTTGACCCCACACTAAATCTATTAAGCCAATAAATCCATTTGAGGTCGGCACCTTTGTATGCCGCTTTCAAGTAATTCTCGCCAGTTGCATATTTATGTGCATATATCTGTCGCTATTCACATTCGATTGAGAATATCGACACACAAAGAAAAATGACCCTATAGTAATTTGCACTCACGTTCGTATCCGGTGGTTTATCAATACCATCCAAAGTGGAAGATCTAGATGTATCTATTACCGAGTCTTTATTACTTTGTAGCGGGTGACCTCGACCGGCATTAGTTTGAAAATAAGAAGATATGAGATAGGAACGTTTTATTTTATTTATATTTGGCGCTCACGAGGGTTGTAGCGTGGTATATAAATAAAATCGCGTAGAAAATAATACTGTAGTCATATGTCAATATCACCGCAAAATGTTATTACATGAGAAAATATTGTAACATTTTGTATGCAAGTAATCAATTACATTGGATGTATGCGTATGTGATATTTATTATATTTATTTGTTTTATTCACTTTTAATATGTTTGTAGCATAATAAAAAATGCTTTGATATTTAATTGTTATGAAATTGAGTTATGCTATTGTTTGTCTTGACAAAAGCAGCCTTCGTTGAATTTCTTTTATTAACAAGATCTAACATTTAAGAAATATTTTACAAATACAGATGAATATGTGAACATATATACAAAAAAAATTAAAATATAAGATAAAATAAATAGGTAGCGCACTTTCCGAGCTGACATTCCACGTCATTTCCTCGAATGGGACATGAACCGTCGTGTTTACAGTCGCACGGCGCACCTTATGCCCATGCGCCACAACGGCCTTTATATACTCATACATACATTATTCATGAAGTTATAAAACACATATTCAATTTTATTCATATAAAATTCCACCCTGTTACGTAATTTTTCAAAAGTTTAAACGCAAATGAATAAGACTATTTTAAAATATTATAATAATGTTTAAACATGTTTCACTTTTATGACACGTACGGAAATTTGAATATCAGATTCGTATTTAAAGCTTAAAAAATATTAAGATTATATTGTTTATTGTAAGTTATTTCCTGTTACGAACAATATATATTTCCTTAAGTTATCTTATGAAAAATTTGCATACTTACCGTATGGGTAACATAAGAGTCGTATTTTTCATGGTGCGGTCGACGACCTCATCGTAACTTTCTATAGTAACGTTCACGTGACCCTATGATAAAGAAAATAATTATTAAACAGTTATATATTAACTTAAAAATGTTACCTGAGATGAGAAATTTGTTGAGTTCGGGCTCCAGGCGAAACAGTTCCAGATTTTCAGTAGAAAATGGGCATCGGAAATGTCAAGTCTCATAATTATACTAAATCCTAGCTCGTATTGTCAATCGCGTAACGTAGAATTTATAATCTGGTCTAAAATAAGATCATTTTCATGATGATGATGAAATAACTAAAATTTTATATTATTTTATCAACACGTCTATCCCGCATATAGAGGCAGAACTTCGAACATCAAAATTGCGAACACTGCGCCATAATGGAGGTTATTTTAAAAGTCATACTCTTATTTTAAAACATTTGAACGTGCTTAATATATATGATTTAGTTCTCTCCTTACACGCAGGTAGTGCAAATTCGATTATACATATATAATAATGGCAGTTAAATTGACTTGGGAACAAAGTTATAGGAGAAATTCGCATATAGAAAGGGGATAAGTAGGGATTAGTATAATAGTGGTATTTCAAATTTTAATGACATTTATACGGCTCTATTCTAGAAGTCTAGATTCTGCGTGTTAGATGGTGAAATTCTTCGTTGCGCTTTGTCTTGTTACTAGAGCGAACAAATGAAAACAATATTAAATATTAATTTCACCCAGTGGGAGTTGAACCCATAACCATCGCGTTTTATTCACACACTTGTGTGACTACTACTACTGACTGACTACGTTCAACTTTTATCTTTATATTTTATTGTGCCCAACTTACATTTTTAAATTTTAAATGATATTATATTTATCTAAGGAAGGAATAGTCGAGTCGGCTCACAATGTGACTGTAAACGGCTGTGTTTCAATTTCCACTGTGGAAAATGAATTATAATCAGTCTTGCTCTGGTAACAAGACAAGATGCTGTGTTCCGCTACTTAACACACAATGTCTAGAAAATTGAGCAGTTAAAAAGCAAAAAAATATATACTATAGATTATCTACACAAAACGTATTAATTATCTCACCTCAATAATACCATCAAAATTCGCGCCCGTTTCTAAAACACTGAAACTCAGAGCAAGCCAACCAGACCAAGGCCATAATATTTGACTGTAATCTGCTGACACCGACAGTATTACACCATGAGGTAAATGTGGATGCCATGTTACTTTTATCTAAAACAAAAGTAATATTATTATTATGGGCCATCTGTAAAGGACGTCACATTTGTAACAAGGGGGGGCACACATTATTTTCGTAAAATCACATTTCAAAATATAATATATTTAGGTATTAAATCACGAAATTATAGAATTAAAAAAAATATAGAATTTTAAAAAGGTAACCAGTTGTGACAAGGACGGGAAGGAATCAAATAACGTCATACAAAGAGTAGCTGCGTAAACATGGAGAAGCTGCACTAGCTTATAATTAATTCTTTATAATATAATTATACAGTTTTTTATTAAAAATAGCAGCAACCCGATTTTTTGTATCTAACCCTTACAATAAGATAGTTATGGGTTAACAAAGATAAGATAAAATCTTATTTTTTCGGCACCTAATGAAGATATACTTTATAAAAATGACAAATCATGTATAAATATATCCATAAGCTAATTATAATATATATATTTTTTATAATTTTTGCAAATGTGCTTAGGTTAGGTATAATGGAAAAAATGCGATGTTAATTGTTTGGAGATGATTTTTGGTGCCATATTAACTTTTTGTGATCCCGAGAAAATAAGCTTTTATGTTGAAGATTGTTACCCCGGTAACTCCAATACAGTCTGGGTTAGAAACAAAAAAATATATGTATCGATATTTCTGATAAAAGCAATATAATCATAATAAAAATAATTCATTACCAACCAACCACCAGGGCAGCTTTCCCATGTATATACGCATAAGGAGTTGCTGGCTATTAATAATGCTTATATTTATTATCATAAAAATAAAAGTATATTAAAATAAACATATGAGATACGGAATTTAGCTAAATAAATATTCATACATTTCTATTAAATATCGCTAAGCCATAATTAATTTCGCTTTTGAAATAATTTATTTGCAACGCTTCGACACAACAATAGAAGAATTCACACAGCAGCAACAGAAAACAATATATTTTTTAACACATTAAGAATATTTTGATACGTCTATAAATATATATTGTTTAGTAATAACATTATATCGCATTATTTATATAAAACTATTCTATTTAAGAATTAAATCCTAACAAAATACATTCTCGAGGTGATGATTATTATATTTTTAACTACTTTTATTTACAAGGTTGTATGCCAAGATTAAAAAAAAAATAGCAATCGCAAATATTAAAAAAATGACATTCGTCACACCACTACAATGAATAAAATTGTACGGACGGAGTAATTTTAAATAATTCTATATAAAGTACATTACAGTCTAATCTATTAGACACATATTATCCATTTTTCTTGTTATCATTATTACTCACCACTTCGCCAGCAACGCCAAGACCATTGATAACGGTAACATTGGCTATGGTGGGTTGAGCACTATAGTACAGTGGCTGGGTACAGTAGGGCCACATGTACTGGCATTCGGTTAGATCTATGTATGGGGGACTCAGACTGGCTTGGGGTTCATATTCGCGGAGAAACTGAAAACAAGCTTTCTTGTCATTATTGTATATATGTATATGTATGTGCACAAAATATATAGCTTTATATGTAATACTGTTTACGTATATATTATTTAAATTATGCAAAAAGAGTATTTTAGTAAAAATAAAAAGAATGTTGAATAAATCACTGAATATTATATAGTAATAGTTTCTTATTACAACATTATGTATATAATATGATATATACGTAAATTAGCAATTCTTGTAATAACCGCACATTAGCGGCGTTGAGTTCTACCACTCAATGAGGAAAGTCTCAAATTCGTCGGAAAGCCGAGAAAGGAAAAGGTGTGTATTAACGCTAGAAGCTCTCTTTCTTTCAGGATACAGCTTGATTGCTAATTATACAAATAATTCATATATAATTATTTATTACCTTCTTATTAATATAACAATGTGTGAATCATTATGTGGAATGTTACTATGAGATAAACTAATAAATAATAAAGTCATCTCAACTAATACAAGAAACATTAAAAATAAAAAGTTTTGCTAAAAACATTCGACAGTGTCTGTATTTCAATCGGACTATTTGAAAAAAGTGTGGATATGAAAAATTATTTATAGAAAAGAAAATAAAAATGTCTCCAAGACTAACCTAAGCTATAAACACAAGCTTAAAGATATTTTAAGTACGTCAAAGAGAAGAAATTTAAAAATTATAAAAGTAATTGTTCATGCTCCTATATGAGTAGCTATTTACTATTTAAATAAAATTCGTTATTTTTAAGGTTGGTTGGTGCCTACTTGGCTATATTTTTAATTAGATTTTGTTCGATGTTTTTAGTTGTTACCTGTTAGTTAGTTTTTTCCTTGATGGGTAAGAATTTCACAATTTTTAAAATCGCTCCATAAATGAATAACAAGGAAAAAATAAACAAAAAATATAGACATGAATGGACTACTTTTTTACCGAATAAATCGGTTCAACAGCGTTTTTATTAATTACCTGATAAGCACTGATAAGATCTAATTTCCCGTGGCCCTGTTCAAACATATTAGGGCCGGACAGTCGCCTGGCCGTTATACAAAGAGCCTGTTTGACCGCCGCAGGTGTGAGGTTCTGTCGGGGAACACCGCTAGCTAGAAGTGCTATAGCGCCTGCAACCACTGGAGATGCTACAGATGTACCTATTTTAATTTTCCAAATTTTAATTTATCTGTACTTGCTCTACATCATATATTAGGACTTTACATTTAATCATCTTGCATATTGTAGATGTGAACACAAAATTTAATATTTTCATATATTCGCTCTGATAAAAAGGCAGGGAAAACACAAAGGCGTTGAATTTCGCCACTCAACACGCAATGCCGCGAATTCGGCGGAAATTGGAGATCAGATAACACTAGGTTTCCAAGGTTTCCAAACTGAGACAGCTGAACTGAGCAGAGAGAAAATGTAATAATAATGTTAAGCATTTTTTATTACAATAATCGATATTTTATTACTTTAATCCAATAACAAAAAATATAATTATGCAATTATAAGTTTTCAATATTCTGTCTTAAACTGATTTAGTATAGGGTACATGACTATGTCTAGAAAGCTCATCTACATACTAATAATTAATACTAAAGCAATCTATAAAAAAAAAAATTTACGCTTTTTCTCTTATGCGGAAAAAGATAAAATAATATTTAACAAATACTAGAAGAAACTGACATTATAATAAATTAAAACTTATTTATTTTTGTTTTGTAATATGATACATTGAGCATATAAACATTATTTTATCATAATAACAAACGTCATGTACCCTATTGCTTACATTAGCATACCACTAAGGGACCTGCACCCGCCATTCACACTAGAGCCGCGAACGCCGCTCCCATATGTAACGATGTCGGGCTTCATACGACCATAGCCCTATAAGAATAAAAAATATTAAAGTAATTGCTTAAAACAAGTAAAATTATTTAGTACAATTGATAGCAATAATCTTATTATTAATTTCATCATTTTCAAAAAATATAAAGATTAACAGTCAGGGCCCATTTATATTTTAATGCTCATTGTGAGCCTTAATTCTTAGAAGAATGGGTCCGCGAGTATTAAGATTTGACTGCATATATTTTTTGTTATTTATTTATACCGCATTTCATACTGTAAACAAAAGGAATTTAAACTAAAAACCTATTTTATATCATCTATATTTTACTATATATATTCAATAGATATTCTGCGTTAAGTATAGCGATTTTTCCTAACTCATATAGAAATTGAAACTAAGCCTGTTCACACGAATGGATATCGAATTCGTTACCATCATATGTAGAAACAAACTTTGTATAGTGAAAGTAATTACCTAAATTCTTCAATTTGTATATTTATTTAGTTTACTAGAACAGAACTAAGAATAGAATTGGAATATAATACTATTATTATAGTAAAATATAAGATACCTACATCCGGCAATTCCCATGTGGTCATGCCTCGAGAAGAAAACTTAGCGATGCGATCATCGAACCCTATACCTCCCACCCCGATGACGTCCATTTGATCCGCTGGGTTGTTTAACGTTCCGTACAAAGGTCCATCGTTGCCGATAGCGGACACCATGATAACCTGGTTAAGAAACATTTCTTATGTCAATCCTACTAATAGTATTAAAAATAAGAAAGTTTGCGAGAAATATCCATCAGATTTGTTCCACTTTTAAGCAAAAACTACTGAACGGATTCAGATTAAATTTTTCAGTGTTATATATATAGCTTTCAGAACCGCATATAGGTAACAATTAAACCGAAAAATATGCATAATATGGCTATAAGATGACATTAGTGTTAGACAAGTAAAGTCGCGGATGGGTCCCTGGTATTTTTTTTTTGCTTTACGCTGTACGCCACGTACGACTGCAGCAAAATTAATATTAGATCTTAACTTCACCCTCTATCTCGCATGGTAATGTGGGCTGAGTAAGGTAACTCCATTCCATTCCCCACTTACCGCCTCTCCATCCCAATTAATATTAGTAGTCTATAATTAGGATTTTAATATAAATCATATGCGAGGTGCATGTTTTAAGTTATATTATAAGTTCTATGAACACTAATATATTTTGTAAGTGTATCTATGTCGCTTCAAAATATGTATTTTATCGCAAATAATGCACTATAGCTGGTTATAATTTGATGCCATCGTAGTGGAACAGCACCGCATCGGATCATAGATGCGATGGTTGTGTGTTCGACTCTCATGAGGAGGAATTGTTTTTATCTATATCTAATAACACCTCAAGTCCGGCGTCGAGTTCCGGCAATCAACAGATAATGTTAGGAAAACTAGGATAAAAGTGGGGAATAGAATATCTAAACACTAACTTCTTTCTTCTCATTCTGCTACATGCGGAATACAGCGTTAAGCTAAAAAAAATATCGTAAACGGTAATTGAAAAAAAAGTTAAAATAGGTAATTAACTAAATTGTGTTAATACCATAAACATAATTAATACTGCAATAGAAATTAGATAAATACAAGAAAAATTAATTCTTTTTAGAACAATAAATTTACCTTGTTGGCGCTTAATTCCCATACTTTATCAACAAATGGGTGGTCCATGAAGTCCGGTCCACCAATACTTAAATTTAACACGTCGATCTTTCGCATTATAGCATAGTTGAATGCATCTAAGAACCATGATGTATAGGATACCTGTAACGTATTAAAAATATTATTTAAAGAAAAGTTTTTCCGGTTGAACGCGTTACACACAGAGGCCAGAGTTATTTCATTTATTTCAATATGGTAGAAAATTTTTTATCTAATCCAATTTTTACAATGTTTTTATGCATATAAACATAACATTTTAGTTACATTTACATAAATCATTAAATACTCTTAGTAAAATTCTAGCGAACGTCCATAAAACAGAAAATTTTCCACGAGTAGGTATTATGTTATTCACGAGAAACAAGCAACCGTAACGATATTGTCTTACTATTATACTTAGCATTTATACTTATTAATATATATTTACTGTGTTTTGTAGGAAAAAAGCGTGAAGTTGCTTTTATTACTTACTTGGTTGTCAGTAAACACTCTAAATATATGTAAATCAGCGTCTGGTGCGAAACCAAGGCAATCTGCTCTTGATGCTATGACACCAGCTACAAAAGTGCCATGGCCTAGGGCATCGTCTAATGTGTTTTCACCGGTCCAATCAGTTCTCTCTCTGACACGTCCAAAATGTGGATGATTTCTTGCCAACCCCGTATCGAATACCGCTACTTTGATCCCCTCCCCTGAAATATTTTTTTTAAAAACTAAATCTATATATTTTTAGAGCTTACAAATATCTCATTGTGTTTTAAAAAGTATTTATGTACCCAGTGTACGCTTTTATAGTGTATTGCACTTACATGTACTATTTTAAAATTTTTATAACGTAGATATTCAACATTTTTTATTTGAATCTTCAGAAATCAATAACGTTATTGCATCACGGCGAAGCCATTTACTTAATTTGATCCAGTTTTACTATTTTTAAAGTGTTATTTCACACTTAGGAAAGAAAAATACTAAATTTAAAAACGTATAAAAATTTGAACGAAGCAGGATTTGAACCCGCGCTTTATTGAACGAATGACTTAGTTGGTCAGAGCGCTTGGACAGTTTCCAAGAGTCGCGGGTTCAAATTCTACTTTATTCAAATTTTTATACGCTTGTAAATTTAATATTTGGTAAATTTTACCTTAAATTCTTAGAAGTTTAAGTTTTTTAACACTTTTTATATATAGTTACAATATACAGTAACCACGTATCAATACTATAAAAAAAGTGTGAATGGCAGTCTATATGTAACAGCATGATAAAAAATTTAGAGCACAATTATGTTGTTTCAAAATTATAATTATTGTTTAGTAGGTAATACGCTAGTTAGGTAATAATTGATAAGAAATGTCAACTTTTTAACTGCGACATACTTTATATATTTTATAATTGAGCATCTTAATTTTTTAAAAAGAATAAAACAATTATTTACAAGATCACAAGACCATTATATAATTTCAACCGAATTCTAAGTTCAGTTTGTAATAAACAAAAGATTTTTTACAAACGGTCTCACGCGAAAGTCACAAGGTTATCGTTAACTTATTCAGAAATGTCACGTATGTAATATTAAATAAATTAAATATGAATTCCTAGAAAAATACTATATTAATTAGTAATTATTATAGACCTACAATTATATTTTTTTTGTTGGAAAAGACTTTTTCTTTTCTTTCTTTTAAACGAATATATTGTGTATATAATAAATATATATTGTATATATAATAAATATAAAATGATGAATATATACATTGTAATAAAAACAATTATTGTAATATACCACACATATTATCTATCACTTTTTAAATAATTATCTCATTAACAAGTAACATATATATTTTATCGATGCACATTTCGTAAGCTTCCTTTTAATGCTCTCTTTATCTCGCCAGCCAAATGAAAAATAAGTCATCATATTATTATATTATTTTGATACATTAAATAAATTTGTTTATTATTGAACAAATCTATATACCTAGTGACAAAAAGATAGAGATAACAAAATTCTCATGCTGTTTCACACAAATTGAATGCACTTTGGGTGGGAAACAAAGTTCCTCAGGTAGAACAATTGTTTTCTTTGTAGAACGACTAAAATTGAGCTTTGTCAATCTTAGAGCAGTATTTTTTATATTGCTTTCACACTGTAACCCGCAAAGTAGAGTGGCAAAGGTAGCAGACTATTTTTTCCTCATCGACACATTTTTCGAGACTACGTGTTGAGTAGCGGAACTCAACTCCGGATTTTGTTTCCCTATTTGATATTGATATAGATAATTTCTCCTCATCAAATACACAACTGTCGCATTTACGATCAAAGGACGTGCCGTTGCGCAAGTAGGGTGTCTCATACGAAAAAAATATCGTAATATTAAAATTTTTATGACTACTGACCTGTCACTCCAAGGGACCAAAGCAAGTCAGCTTTCAAAACTGATGTTATTTGACGCGGCACTGTTCTTAATAATTTTCTCGACGTGTATCCAGCGTTCTGGAGAGAAAAATATATAAATATTAATTACTTTGTAAATCTTTTCGTTTAAATACTATGATACAAAATAATTTTGAAAACTATTTAATCGTAACTTATTTAGTAGCGGAAGTTTTTGGGGACTGCAAAAAAGAACAAACTTGGATACAGTACAACCCACCGCATAATAACTAACGCCCGTTGGCTTGTCCCTGATTCACTGACTCTATAGAGATATAAGAATACCTACAGTGACTCTACAAACTACCAGCAGACTAAAATCATACTCTTATAGCATAGAAAAATATCTCAACATGCTTGCTGCAAAATTAACAAAGCTCATCCAAAAAATTTAAAATCATACCTCTTCAAAGACTTCTGAATTATTATTCAGTATTATTTCTGTTAAGCTCCACACCCACCAGCTTAAAGCTCAATTAAGATAGATACAGTTTTTTTTTATTAGTAAATCAAAATAATGAATAGTTTTGAAAAATGAAATTAAATTATAAAGTTACAAAATCATTAAAACTATATAGACCATAAAAATTTATGTAAACTATATTTAAATGTTCTTTGAAGATATTAATTTTATAAAAATTGTCTATAGTATAGTTAAACGTAACTCAATACTAAGTTACGTTTTATAATACTGTATATTTTTGTATAAACAAATATAAAACAATGCTACCTCTCGAGGTTTTCTAATGGAGTGAAGGGTTCGTCTATGATTTCTCCAACCAGTATATATACAGCCATTTGGTCCACAATCATCCTGAACAACAATTATATTATATTATAATAAAAGTAATATTTAACTAGAAAATATTATAAATTATATTTTATTATTTATATTGTAAACTTTTTAGGCACAAATATTATGGATCTGCTCACTTTTCTTAATTTAAGTTACATCCAAACTTAATTTACTTGGTAAAAATATAAATAAAATTAAGAAAAATGTATAATAGTTTAGTTATTGTGAAAAATGTGTAAAAGTTAATTTAAGTTTAGTATTCATATGAATTATGTCCATAGTTATCATTTTTTTGTGGTCTATTGTAGCGTATACATTCAGTTTTTATTATTTTTAGAAGTCATTCTATATTGAATAGCAGAACTCAACTGTGCTCTTAGTTTGAATGGAAATTGAATTTTACTATAGTATAAATTAAACAAACCTCATTAACATATTTAATGGTACGTTGGACTTGTCGCTGTACTGTAACATGTTTAACTGCAGGATGATCACATAACGCTTCAATACCATTTTTGATATCATCATCAAAAATAATGACATCAAAATCACTAGGATATTCTTTTGCCGGGTTATTGCGTTGCAGAATCGTCCAATTTGTGACCTACAATCATATCAAATTACTTAATATATCATGTGGAGTGTCTTGTTTAGAGCAGTGTCAGAGGCAGCTTTAGTGTTGTTTTTAGAAACCCCATTACTTTACCTCTTTTAATGGTCAAATTATTTTACAAGTGATGACATTTTGAAAGTATATTCTACAAATTAATTGATAATTATTATGTACATGCTGAGATCTTTTAGATACCTCTCAGTTGTACTTCTACCACATTCATGTTAATTAAAACCTATCTCTTGTCAGCTCATTCCTTTCATCGAAAAACTTGCTGAATTTAATAGTATTTATTCATTTAATAGTTTTAGTTTATTTATGATATTAAAATAAAAATATTAAATGAATAATACTATGTAAAATTACCAAAAAGCCCACTTAATAAATCCTAAAACATTTGTCTTTAGATTATGTAATAAAAGGTTTGACTTGTGACTATACTTCCTTATGTACAGTTTATTTTACATGATAAAAATAATTAGGGTCTTAAAAAGAAAGTATACAATTATATAATGTATACAAATAATTTACAATTAAACTAATTTACAATTACAATAGTTGCAATTATTTTTATTTACTCAAAGGAATATTGGTTATTTCAATGCAATGCAAATGCAATAATTTAAAAATAAATCAAGTTTTTGTCAAGAGAGTGGGAATATATTTACTCTTATTTATATAAACTTAGGTGAAACAATTTATAATATATCAATAAATAGTAGAACTTACCCCAACGTTTCTTAGTGCCGCAGTAACATAATTTTCTCTTGTAGTTCTAGCAAAATATCCTTTAAATGTTATTATATGTTCACTATTTATTATGTCTGTAGCAAATTCGTATTCCACACGTGCTGTAGTAGTTTCATTACATAGGGTATCCTTATCGATGGCATCGGTAATCAATATGTTAAAATAGCTTATAATAAATAAGAATATATATTGGGTCAACCCCATGTTTTTGTTTATTTAGGTAGTCACATTTTTACGTTAAGAAAAATGTATTTTTTTATATTATCTCATTTTAACACGGCAGGCTAATGTTATGATATTGAAATTACAGAAATATTATTTTAATTAAAAATATTACAGATCAACTTAATTGACCTACCGCACAAAAATATTACAGATTATCAGTCACTTTTATTACTGTCAATTAATGTTTAGTTCAATGACTTAAGGCAATATACGCATAATTTAAAGATTTAATGAGGCCGTTTTCAGAATTGTCAAAACAGTATTCATAGCGTACCACAGAGTGCGGTAAAATTCGTGTAACTTTGACGTCACATGTGACATGACTAGTGCTTATAGTACTGAGGGGTCGGGGCATGAGCATTGTGAGTATTGACGTTATTTTGACATTCAACGTCAATGTCACTATCGTCACTGTCCTCGATAGAGATGGAAAATGCTTGAAATACAAATATTTTACCATATTCATCGGCTACACCACATTCTGCGTTCATGTTAATATCAAAAAAAGCTCTGTTCGGTTATGTTTAATTTGTTGAATCCGTAAGCACACTCACAAGTTGGTCGAATTATTAATTCTACCGACAGACGCTAGAGCGCTCACTAAATCGGAACCCACATTAGCTGTTGAAAAGTCGTTATTACTATTTTTATGACTTTACTTCGTCCACGTCGGTTGGGCGAACCGGTTCGCCGGCCGGGAACATCGAAGCCCACTCTTCAACCTCGGAGTCCACTTCCGACAGGTGATCCAGGTTACATGGCTGATCGCTCGGTGAGCATTGCAACTCTAAACCGCCCGCGAGGCATTCCGCTTTATCAGTGTCATCGGCCGCGATTGTGTTGTCGGGTTTAGTGAGAGGAGTCAAAGTCGCCACTGTGTCGGACTGAAAGGTTCTCGACAGCGCCTAGAAAGTCTTGGACGATGGCGTGAGCCCTTCGAGTCGACTATTCCAAGACTAGCCTCTGAGCTGTTCAAATTGGGATTTGACTCTTCTCCTAAGATTGTTGAGATTTTTTCGGTTTGCGGCACTCGGGCACGCGTAGTGAGCTCTAGTGGCTGCGTTTTTACGTCTTATCAGCTCCCTCAGCTTTTCTGGGATCTCTCCCCTCGGGCAGATCTGGGATCTCTTTTGAGCAGCTTCTGTATGTGGGTTGTGAGTTTAGACGCAGCTTCCCTAACAACATCTACTGATTTTAAATGAAACACTTTTAAACGGATTAGACATTTCGAACACTTTACAGTAGTCCGTGGTCACGGGTAGAGTCTACCCGTGACCACGGACTACTGTAAAGTGTTCGAAACGTCGGGTTTCCAAAAATGTTTAAAAGTCAATATACGCGATTAATCCTTTCAAAAGTGTTTCATTTAAAATGTGTAACAATCGCGAAAATCAAAGATACTATAACATCTACTGAGTCAATTATGCCAGGAATGAGGTCGGTAAGAGGAGAGTCGTCCGCCTTGATGAATTTGGCGAACATCGGGGGACCTATAACTGAAAGGTTGTACATGTCTACGAGGCTTTCTAAAATAAGGCCTCTTGTGCAATTTTTAGACGAATTCTCTGGTCAGAAGGACAGAATCTCCCATATTAAGTAGCAAACGTAGGTCGTTTTCGAGGACAGGTTTCTTTGGTGAGATGTAAACTAATGCTATGATGATTGGCTGATGGTCTGTTAGAAATATCTGGCATATAGACGCTTAGATGCTTTTTTAGAGCTGCAGGTGGGTCTAGTGGAATGCAGTGGAGGGTCTTTTTGTAATAAATTAGTGTACCCCCTCCTTGGGCGGTCAGTCTGTCGTTACGTAATAGTCGGTACTTCGGCATTTTATGGATCGCGAATGCTAGGTTTTAAAAGTGATTCCTGTACGCACAGGACGTCAGTTTGTGCGTGGTCGTGAAGTCGCGGATTAGGTCTTTTTGGCCTATGACACTAATTGCGTTAAACGTCGCGATCGTTAGGGCTCTCGGTTTTAAACGCGCGAAACGCGAATCAGCGGGCAACGGGATATTTTTGTTTGCTACCGCCATTAGAAATGTTTAATATGCTTGGAAGCCCACGATGGCTTCAATGAGTTAAGCGTGCTCTTCAGTGGCCAGCATTCTCGCTGCTAGGTTACCGTTTGAGCGGAGAATTTTTTCGGCGAACACGCTGAGTTCGTCGATGTCGAAGAGCACTACAAACTCCGAGATTAATTCTGTGTCGGAGGACGGTTGACGAGGAACGTTTGAGGGGACGGCGACCAGACATGGAACGGTGACTGGACGTGGGTTCACATTTGGTGCGGGCGTGGGTCTAAACCACGCGTTTGTTGCTGGCATAGGTGCGGGATAGCACACCTGCGGGGCGGAAAGCACCACTGGTGTCCTGGTATAGTTGAAGGGTCTCGAAACCCTCCTTGTCTGGCTGCCCTGCCCAGGGTACCTGCGGCGCGGGGCCCTGGGGCACCCGCGGTAGTTCGCAGGGTGCCCCTGAGTCTCGCACAGCACGCAGCTGGGTGGGACAGCGGGATCAGGGACTTTACTCGACTATGTGCTAGCTTTTATGAGTATGTGTACGGTGGCGGTGGGTGTTTATACTCTTCTAACACTAGATACTCTTCTAACACTCTGCTCGCACGCAAAACATTCCGCTTACACTATATATAAGCTTTTAGTCCAAACTGAAATCAAACAAATACTCAAGTATATCTACAGATACAACTGTCGCAAGAAATGGTTCATGTACATCAGAACATCATTCACATTCTGATGTACATGAATAATTTCTTTTTTTTTATTTATTTATTTATCGGAATTTGTTGTGAAATTGAATATTTCTGAATAGTTGGTCTAACTTGTAGGCGTTTAAAAAGATAAAGAGTTTTATTTTTAAATGAAACAATTTTAACCGGATTAATCGCGTATATTGTTTGATTAACATTTTTGGAAACCCGACGTTTCGAACACTTTACAGTAGTCCGTGGTCACGGGTAGACTGAGGTTTATCATGTAAAGGTCAAAAAAAGGAGATGCATCTGTGTTAGGGTGAAGGAACACATCTCCGATGTCAAGAATGGGCTTGTATCAAAATCAGCAATGTGTGAGCACACAGCAAACAAACCATTACATCAGGTTTGATAAGCCCCACGTACTCGCTAGGGAGAAGATATATCCCTATCCGCGAGGCTATTGAAATACAAATACATCCAAATTTCAATAGAGAAGATGGTTGGAAACTTTCTACCACCTGGGACCCACTCTTAAAAAATTTAGCCACCTCAGTCTACCCGTAACCACGGAATACTGTATAGTGTTCGAAGCGTCGGGTTTCCAAAAATGTTAATCAGCGCGCCAACGTCTGTCAGCTGTATTAATAATTCGGGCCCCTTGTGCATTTTTTGATATAAACACGAGCACAGTATTTAATGTAGCCGATGAAGATGGTAAAATCCTTGTAATTCAAATATTTTCCGCAATCGAGGAAAGTGACGATAGTCACATTCACGTGGAACGCCAACATAACGTCAATGCTAACGATGATAACGTTCCGACCCTTTCGTACAGTAACAAATTATCAAAACAGCGTTTATATCGTAAAATTAGTTATTCGATAGTTCGTAAAACTTAGACGTTACATGTGACTTGACTAGTGCTTACAGTACTGACGTGTCGGAGCAAAGAATCGTGAGCATTGACATCATTTTGACGTTCCACGTCAATGTCACTATCGTCACTTTCCTTGATGACGAAAAATGCTTGACATACAAGTATTTTACCATCTTATGTTTATATCAAAGATGTTTTGTTGTGTTATGTTTAACTCGTTGAATTCGTAAGCACACTCACAAGTGGTCCGAATTATTAAAACAGCTGACAAATGTTGGCGTGCTCACGAAATCGGACCCCACGTTAGCAGTTGAAACGTAGTTTCTACTGTTTTTAATAAAAGAAAACGGCATATAGTAGTAGTACACGGAATTTTTTAGAACGAATACTTTTATTACTCGATTTTGTAAGTCGATTTCAGAGTTACTTCATTAATCGGCTAATCGGCTTATTTTGTAGAAATGTCGTAGTTACTTATTGTTATTATTTATAATTTAAAATATATACATATCTTACTATATTTATAAACAAAATTAAAAAAAAATGTTTTATTAAATTGATAACAATTGATTTATTTAGGTAACTAATTAATGATTATCCCAATCTGAAATTTAATGAGGTTGTAAAAACACTATAAAGTAGTACTATAAGTAATAATAAATATATACAGAACATTGATCAGAATGGTAGTTCTTCAGTGGCGATTTCAATGGAGAGGATTATATGGAAGATTAAAGTTAGTATCCTTATGAAAACATTTTTTTGAAAAAAAATATTATTTACTTTAATTGAATTTACAATTAATATATGTAACTGCATTTTTCTGTAATATCTCAAAGGTTACCCAAGTTAAGCGAGCTCGTTAAGTTCCAGCTCAAGTATTATTCAAGTTAATTAAAATATTCCATCTTCAATACTGATATTTATTTATTTATATTTAAACTAACATACTTGTATTTTAATTTTAGAAGCTATTGTGTTTGGAAAACATCTCAAGCAATTTTAACATTCCAAATTCTAACATACAACACTCATATGAGCCAAAGTTATCTCATTGACTGTCTTTTAGAACCAATTTTTTGGTTTGTTGATAACTTTGCTGGATGTTTAGGAAAGGTATGTCTAAAATTATAGATAGCATCTGTAGTAAACTATAATACATCTAAAATTATAATTATTACAATGATTTTCAGGTGTTTGTTTTTTGTGTGACTGTTTTAACTATGACTGTAGTTGCAATAGCTTATTGGGTTGGTTTACCATATTGGTGGCAAAAAAATCCATTTATAACAATTGGTCTAGTCATTTATGGTAATTGGCTTTTGCTGAATATTGTCTTTCATTACTACAAAGGTGTTACCACATCACCTGGATTTCCACCTCAAGTAAGTATAAAACAATTATTAAATTGTAATAATTATTTGTTTTGTAATTGTTTGTATGATTGTTTTACATTAATATTGATACAATATACTCTAAATATTTTGGAATTGGAAATTGTTTTACATCATATCACAATATAGTTTTAAAATATTCACATTAATTTATTTAAAATCTGGAGCTGTTTTAGTGCACTGGCACAGTGACTGAAAGATGAAATGATTTTCATTTACTTGCTCTGCCAATAAGACAAAGAGTGGCATGAGTTCCCCACTCAACTTACAATTTGTTAAAAATTTTGTGGTGGGAAATAGTGAATTTTAAAATTACTCTCCTTCTGTCTACCAGCTCTATGAAATATATTAAAAACAAGTTTTTTTAACAGGCTTCTACAATAACAGAAGCTGCAAGCATATGCAAGAAATGCATATCACCAAAGCCACCTCGAACACACCATTGCTCTATATGTGATAAATGTATACTTGCAATGGATCACCACTGCCCTTGGCTTAACAATTGTGTGGGATATTACAATGCTCGATACTTTTTCCTTTATATGGCTTACATGGTAGCTGGCGTCACATTCATTATAGTAGCTGGCTTGGATCTAGGATATCAAGTTTTGTGGGTGGATGATACGGGTATTGTAGTAGTTATTCTTATATCTGTTCTTGATAAGAACTTTTCTTTCATAAGTTGTGTTAACACTTTAAAAATAGCAAAAATCATATATGAACAAATCATTATCATTATTGAGGCCTGCTGTGGTGCAGGGCACATCCACATTCTACTACAAACATAATTCGTTGTGGGTTCAATTCCTACTTAAGGAAAAATACAAATTTAATATTGTCTTTCCTATCTCTGGCAAAGTGCAGCATTGTGTACCACCACCACCTCTAGAATACATTCTCAGATTCTCTCCTTACCTACCCTGATATGTAATCAATATGGTGTAAAGCTATAAAAAAGAGGCTGATGTAAATATTAATCACATACATTTTACACTAATACATTAGAACTGAAGTTTTTAATATCAATTAATTAAAAATTATATTATTTAAATTATTAGTAAAACTTTACCTTACAATAATTTGCCTTGAGGGAATTTGCATGCATAACTAGTGTCTTATATAATACTCTTTCTTAGTAGGACACGGGGGGGGGGTCATACTATTACAAAATATAATATTTTGAACAATGTAATTTTGGAACTGCAAATTTATTTTAATAATTTATATGTGACATTTACACTAATATTACCTGGTGTATCAGAAAATTGCAAATTTGGGCGATTGGTGGCTTTATTATTAGTATATGTTTATTTTATTTCATTTTTCAATTTATATTTTGTTACACATTCAGGTGGTATAACACAGGACCATGATCCAGAACTGATTGGGCATCCAGTGCGGTTGAACCAAAGCGGAGTATTTGTGCCAGTTCAAGTGATAGCAGAATATGATTCAGAGAATTTCCCAAGACACCATGACTTACCTATACCAGTAATAACTGAAGCACAAAGAATTACAGCACATCCATGGAAAAGAAAAGCAGTAGTTTTCATGGCTATTACATGTGTATCTGTTTTTTTCGCACTAGGCACCTTAACAGTCATGCATGCTAAGAACATTGGTAAAGGAGAAACTAGTATAGAAGCTCACATAAATAAAGTATTAAGAAAAACTCATAGTCATCAATTTAAGAATCCCTATGATTTTGGCAGGAGAAAAAATTGGAAATTGTTTCTAGGTTTAACTCAGGGTAGAACATTTTTTTGGCATGTTATGTTGCCGTCAAGCCATTCTCCCATTGGCAATGGTTTGACATGGCACACTATCCACAACAGTATTGAAGACTGGCCTTGAATTCTAGTCTTTTAATAGGTTAAAGTTTGTTTTCAGCCACATTTGGCTCATTATATTGTACTCAATAAAATTAAATATATAAGTACTACTTCATATGTATTGCTGCAGTAAGGTAATTGATAAATGAAAGAATTTAATAATATTTTTTATTATATTTCATTTTAAATCATTTTATTGATCTTTGGATCATATTCTGTATGTCACAAAAATATCTGTGTATTTTTCTATGTATTTATTTATTGTCGTTATTATTAAGATTTAGAAATAGCAATAATATTTTTCCCTCATTTCACAATTTTGCTCTGGCAACTGGCCAAAGCGCGGCATTAAATTCCTTACAGAATTTTGCATAAAATGTGGAACTGAGTTATGTTAATAGGAACGGAGGGTCTTAGCATTAGGTTCCCAGGTTATGCGTTACGCTGCCATGCGCGGGATAAACAAAACAAAAAAATAAATAAATTGACATTCTAAAGGTTTTAGGTACCTGATAATTTGTACTTGTCATGGTTTTAAATAATATTCTAAAACTGATTTCTATAATTTTATACAAACGAATATCAACAATCACATCAACACAAATTTTGTCATAGTTCTCAGGTTATTTGGTATAACATGACGCTCGATTGTATTAGCATTACATATTGATATATAGGTAATTTATACTTATTTTTTGCCATTATTTTAAAACCGGCAATAGTACTTATAAATGAAGTCTTTAAACACAGTTCAACCTTATTCAATTTACTATGTATGTTTCTACATACCATAAACAAATTTATTACAGAATAGTGTGCGTACTTATAAACACTGGAAGAAATCAATGAAATCACTTAAATAGAACTAAAGTACTTACAAAGTTGTGTAAAAATATTTTATTGGTATGCTTTCCTCTTTATAAATAGATTTACAACATGACAATTGCTTAAATAAAAAAATCATGATTTTCATGTTTATTCATAATTTTTTTTTTAAATCACGTCTATAATTAGTTTATATCTCATAAGTTAGGAATAAGCTTCAAAATAAGTACATTACTTCAAAATAAGTATATTTATTATGTATATATTTTTAAAAATAATATTTATTTTTAAAATAATTTAAGCTAATTTGAAAAAATAAACAGTTATTTATTCCAATTTTTTCGAACAACATTCGTTAAAACAGTCATTTTTATTTATAAGCCTATTAAAATAAAGCGAACACAATGTCAACGGAAGCTGTCCAAAATACAATGGTGAAAATTGCAATGAAATCCATTAAGACGCTTCGCAGAGACGTCTTAAAGGATTTCATTGCAATTTTCACTATTGTAGAGACTAAGAGACAAAAATCATAAAAAATATAGACTTGATTCAATTGCTTTATTAAAAGACACTCAATAATATGTCTTATCGTGTATGTACAAACATCTATACGCTATATTTTATTATAATTATAGATTTAATACACTTATTGTAAATATATACAATTTTTTGGTGGTTAGAAGAAAAAACTAGTCATAAAATAAATAGTTGAAAATTTTTATTGCTTTTAATTTTTAGTAGTTCCTACCTCGATTGGAAAACGGAACACTTTAAGGATCGCTTGGTCATCAGGCTGTCCGTTTATACGACCGTTAATATCAAGATCGCGTGGAGGAAACATGATGAAATAAATATCACATAGGTATTTAGGTCAACGCAATCGAAAGATACGATTATGCATCACGTTTGCTACTTTTTGTACGAATATCGGCGCGCGATCAAAATCTATAGGGTACTTAAGTTTGATCACTACATTACTACTATACTGTATTACTAGACTCTTCTAAATTCTTCAAGCTATAAAGTAATTACTTTAAAGGGAAATATATATTTTTTTAATATACCTATCTATCCTAAGTAGTATAATTTTATTAATTTTATTATTATCCTAGTATAATTTTATTTTGATAGTCAAGTTATACCCGGTTAAAACTTATGTAAAATCTAGTAAAAAATATATTTCTACAGTGAATTAATATTATGAGGTACCTAAGTGCAGTTAAGGCACGTTCAGTGGATGTCACGTAACTTTAAGCAACTGTCCTTTTTGATATGTACTGCACGTAGGTGGTATACCAGATGGTGGCCGATTATCCTTAATATTGAGTTCGAAAATCATTATTGCTCTTACGTACCTTCTGTCATATTCCTACAAGAAAACATCTGTTCTCTCATACAAAGACTTAAAACTAAGTTAAATATGTTTGATGGCTAATCTTAACACTGCACTTTGGTTGCACTACTGGCTAAACCAGTAGATTTGGTAAAATATCTGTTACCTATACAAATATAAAGACACCTGGCTTATGTTATTTTTGCTAACTATATTGATGGGTGGTGCAAGGTTTTCTTCACTGAGGAAAAAACACCAAACTATGCCAGAAACAATTACATGTAAAATGGTATTTGCTTAATTTAAAGTAGAATTCGACCACGGTTCTGTTAGAGTGAACAATTTAAGCCTATGTTTTTGAATGTTAAATATTTTTTTAATAATATTTTTCCGTGCTAATGAGAAAACTGAATTTTTTGAAAGAAACAATATTTTTTGCTATTAATTATTTATTATATACACCATCGATGATTAATATAGAGATATCAAATATAAATAACTTATAACTATGTAGATATTCATTTTATTGCACATTTTGACTATGTTTTTGATAATAAAAGTATGACTAAAAAGCACTAGTGGGCATCCTATATTGTAGCTAGACATATTTTATTCTAAGACTCCAAGTAATGTTAAAAAATTATTCGTTGCAAATATATATCTATTTTATTAGTATACATATATTTTTAGATTATTGAAAATAATTAATCTATTTATTGTGCCGTTGCTATTTCAAGTAAGAACATGTGTAACTTATGATATTCTTATCATTAGATATTTACTATGATGTGATAAAGATGTCACGAGACAATGACATGACATTATATTTTTTATATATTACGGTATATTTTATAAAAACATATACAAATTGTTTATAGATATTAAAATACAACTAATATTTTAGCATTTTATTACATAGTGCATATTTAGGAAAGTAATCCTATTTTGGTGTGTTGTTAGTCGATAGTGTCATTCATACAAAATGTTGTCGAATCTTAATGTTATTGTTACTTAAAAGTTATAATTTTGTACTTAATATTGTTATTGTATGATCACTATAATTGTACCTACAATTAAATTTATATTTTACAACACTACGGAGAATAACTAATTAAGAACTAGTCAACACATGTATGCACTTATGTTTATTTGTAATAGAAGTAAATGATGGAAGACAGATTTAGGTATATATATATATATATATATATATATATATATATATATATATATATATATATATATATATATATATATATATATATATATATATATATATATATATATATATATATGCCAGCTAATAAATTGTTTACATTATAGATTAGATGCAATATGTTGTTTGGAAATAAATAAGAGAATTTTATCCAAAACTAAACTTTGAAATACTCTTTAAAAGCATCGTTTTGCTATTCATATATAATTAATAGTCATAGTCTATAATTTTCTTTTTACTTTAACATACCGTATCTAGAAGGTAGTACCTTCTCTAAATCTTTCTAAAATTGATTTACATTACCTTAACTAACCATTAGAACAATTATTATAATCCTAAAGGCAATCTATAAGCAAATTGTTGTACTTAAAGGTATATTGCTTATTTTTGTTCTACACTATGCTATTTACTCTAGCTTGACTAGAAATCTAGATCACTAAATAGTAACATTAATATACAGTTTTTTTCATATAATAATAACTTTACTATCCTAGTATTGCCAATTATTTTTATCCAAAAATAATGCAAAAGCTACTGTGCTATGAATTTACACACAATTAAAAATCATAATATCTATATGCATTATATAAGGTTTCTAGTTATGTGGATATTGAAGATTGTCAGAACTGAGCGCAATGGAGGTTAGCACGCTTCTGCGTTGAGGATTCACGCCAAGATTCTCCCAATTTATCCATGAAAGTCTAGCAGTCAAATCTGAAAAAAAATAACAATGTTAACCAAATAAAAATGTACCTACTAAATTTAAATAAACAACTCTTGAACAAGATCTTCTTATCGTATTACGGCGACCTTTTATACTAGATCAATATTTATACAGCTTACACATTTTTTTTATTAAAATCGTACGTACATTTAGAAATTGAAGCATTTCATTGAAAAATTACAAATATTTCGTATCTATATACCTGACTATATTACACAACGAAATTACATTATCTTAAGCCATAACATTTATCATATCGAATATTTTTATTCCCTAGTAGGTACATGCGCCCGCGCTACTTCTCACCGCTTCTTTTTTACTTGACAGTTTTTGTATCGTGTAAATGATTATATCTACGAGTCGAGTAACACAATAAAAGTTGAAACAGCGGCAGAGCTTTAAAGCTTCCTTCTTTCCTTATACAAAAGTCACTAATGACGAAAATGTGCTGCGTTAAAAATATAAAAACTCGTAAAAATCATTTATCGTACATACTTATTTTTGTATTTTACAAATAACAAAAAGAAAAAGAGACAATTTTGAACCTACTTTAAACCCTAATTCCATATCCATATGAATATGTTAGATGATCTGCAAAAACGGGAGAGCTTGGTCTTCAGCTACTTACGCTGCATTAACGTTTAAAGTTACACAAAAATAATATAGGATTTGTGAATATTATGTGAACTAAATGAAAGTCAGCGACAGCCATTTATCTTCTAGAGAATGTACAATAATTACTTTTATCTTTTACAAATAAAACAAAAATTATAATTTTCAAATTTTTTTTTTGACAAATTGGCATTGGACATATGCAAATATGATATGATATGCATTTCATCAACCTATGTAGTAACAATGTACACTGGAAGCATTGTAAGTAGCTTCAATTAACACATGATTTAAGATATCATAGACTTTATATAAAAGCTATGTACGCAATCAGTAAATACATTATTATTATTGTTTAGCTTTATTTATTTTACAGTAAGTAGTTCATATTATCATGCATAATATCTCTCACGAATGTTATTTGTTTACTGTAAAGGCCCCCCATGGTAAAAGCCTCCTCTATCTTTCTCCACGCCTGTTTCTCTTGGGCTTTTATAATCCAATTATGACTAGACATCTTTACGATTTCATCTTTTCTTTTGATGTCCTCCTTGACTTTTTCTGGGGGCACTTTGTTGTTTGTAGTGTCCACCTGTTGTCCTGGTAGATACCAGCTAGGGCGGCCCACTCCCTTTTCAATTTCATGGGATGTTACAGAGGATGTTAGAGAGTTTATGATTTAGTTTTGTTGTGATAATTTATTTCTATTTCTTCTTAGGTTAAGGATACTTCTTTTCCTTGCACGCTGGCAAGATAATATTTTGTTGAGATGTTCTCTAATAATATTAAGAACAAAGTATGTCATGTCGGACTAGCATATGTTGAGACAGGGAGGATACATGTTTATGTATCCTGGATTTCTAATAGAATCTTTTTCCGTTTCAGACTGTAGTTTTCTTTTAGGATTTCTTTTTGTGCCCAATACTTTTTCCATGCTATATTTGTCCTTATATTTACTTCATACTCGTTTCTCTTTTAGTCAAATGACATTAATATCACAAGGTAAACATGTAACGGTAGTAACGGAAGTTTGTTTGTTTATTATTGTACCCTTTTTGGTATTCTTTTAAGCCATACTGTTTTTCCTTTTTACAGTAAATACATAGTCTAGGCCGGTTTTGGCGTAGGGGCACATGTTGTGGTTTTGATCCCCACTCGAGGAAATAAAATATTGAATATACGAAATATTTTATATTTTCGTTTCATTGCTCTGCTAACAAGACAAAGCGCGGCGTCGAGTTCCACTACTCAACACAATAACTTAATTTCCGAAATGCCAGAAAATGGGGTTCCCAAGGTCCCCCCTGCCTATCCTGCCATGTGTCTTAAGAATATTGTTTATTAAAAAACATACAGAAAATCTGACAAATCTCTACCCAAATCAGTATATAAACATTTCGCTTTTTTTTATGGAGAAGTAAAATATTTTAATTACACAAATTGGGTAACTATTTAAAAAATCAATCATGATTGTAACAAATAAAAATATTTCAAGCCAATTAAAATGTAAAGCATCAAAATAAGTCATATTTTATTATTTCCAAAACAATCAGAATTCCTTATAGACGCACGATAATGAAACCCAAGTATTTATATTGTTATCAAGGTATTAAAGTTTTCGTATTAGTACCCAGTACGCCAATGGGTTTGTGTTTTTATATATTTATATATCATAGGAAAAAATATTGGATGTATACCATAGGCATAATTTACTAATTACTAATAGGCATAATTTTTTATAACACTCGTCACATCGCCAAATCGGCATAAAATTGCGTTCCGTTCATTAAGCCTATTTAACCAGTAATTTGGTCTTGACCCGTCGGCAATCTTAGTGCAATGTACCTACATTCTCATTTGATGATCTGTTTTGTAGATCTCAGTAGGTAGATGTACAATCTGAAATTAGTAAGGATCGGTAGGCTATTCCGACTAGCACGTGACTATTTCTTTTGTAAATTTTCCACTATTGTTATGTAATTATAAAAAGGTATATTATTTCTAGAGAAAGGAACTAAGTACATATATATATATATATATATATATATATATATATATATATATATATATATATATATATATATATATATATATATATATATATATATATATATATATATATATATATATATATATATAT
>DWMZ01000092.1:0-39036 GCA_018249855.1 Eueides tales michaeli
ACCAAAACTGACCATTTCCGTGATCGTTTTTTTTCGCAACAATAAAGCCTCTTTTGAGCTCTATAACTCGAGTTTGCAACCACTGAGAGCAGGCAGACCGAGTTCATCCACATGAGGGGACTGCCCCTCAACCCATAAATGTCAATATGGCCGTATCCCTGATCGTTACGAAAAATCCCGCGACCTCTTAATCTATACAGTGCGCTGTCTAGAAAAATTGAGCAAATCATTATACAAAACTTATGATAACATTTTATGAATATTTGTATATAGGTAATAAAATATAGTAACATATATCTTTTTTATGAAATTATTCAGTATATTTAATAATGCGCCTGCTATAATAATTGCATAGTATAGCATTTATTTACATTTTTTTAATATTATATATTCGGCTTATAGTAAGGTAATTACTTAAAACAATTATTAAAATAGTGTAGTAATATGTATATTATATATATTTTATTTCAATAAAAAATGAATTGTACATTTTGACAACAATCAAAAATATAATAAATGACACACAATGTTATGTAGCATCAATATAATGAAAAATGGCAACGAATGCGACATTGAGAACCGCCACTTAAAACGCCATGTCCGGAACGACGGGAAGCCAATAGCCGGAGCTACAAATTGCTACGTGTTAAAGTGTTAAAGGAGGGATGGAACAGAAAATAAATTGATTATAATATTTGATTAATGAAACACCCTTATGTTCCACCATACCCTGGTTGTCCCAGAGAAATAGCTGGATCCAGTCATCATGGCTTTATAAAGGATACAGGCTCACCGATAGGCTATGCTAACTATTACTAAATATCAATTATATTAAAATATTAGCAAGAAGAATGCAAAAGAGTTCGAAGACTGTTGTGGGAGGTTCAAGGAGATGAAACAGGATATTGTAGCTAACATATCGCTTTGCTTTTGACATCCAAGTCAACTTAAAGCGGCAAATGGCTTTTAACTTGGATTGAATAGCTGTGTCCAAAGGTAACTCCCACAAAGCGACATGGAGTATAAGTAGGTAACCTGAACTTTCAGGTATAGCAACGAAGTACGTACTTCATCTGCATATTTTTGAGAGGTAACTGCGAAAGAAGGGCGTGAAAATAATTCAAACATGAATAGGAGTAAGACAAAGGTTTTAGTAAATGCCGTAGTTTTTACTAAATGCCTTTCTTAAAACTAGCTTCAAGTGAACAGAATACATAAAATCATAAAATTTTAAATAGGATCATTGGGTAACATATAATATAATAAGAAATAATTAAGCAACCTTAAATTAAAATAATGTAACGATTTATTTGTTATTGAAATTTCAAACAGATTTTTTTTTAACATATAATAAATTATAATATGTTAAAAAAAAACCTTAAAATAAAAATGAATGAGGATTTATTTCTTATTGAATTTTTTTTTAAAACATAATATAATAAAATAATTAAACAACCTTAAAATAAAGAAAGGGCAAGGATTTATTTGAGAGCAAAGAAATGAAAACATTACATATTTAATTTGAAAATATTAAATATTTCATTTCCTCACTTACAGTCACACACTTGTGCCCCTGCGTCACGACAGGCAAAGTCAAAGTGATATTAACGCTATAGATAGCAATAGAAAACGGCCTAGGATTTACATATGCGTTGCGTTTGCAAGAAAGGTTGTATATCAAAAAGCTTCTGCATGAAAAATGTTTATATTTGAAAATTTATTTCTTAAAATTTGTGATATTTTGTGCGTACTTAACTTATTTTATTGCTCGTATTTTTTATCTGCACTAATCCTGTGGTTTCTAAATTTACAGTAAAGTCTTGGTAGGATTAATTTGAAGAAAAACAAAAATTTTAGATTTTAGAGTGAAAATATTAAATAGGTTAAATAATTTTAACACACCGCTGGCTTCAAACGTAGCGGCCTCTCACTCACTCGTATGCACTCTTCTTAAATGGTCTATAATTGTATTTCTGGTCATATATATTAGCTAAAATATTTTTTCTTTGTATTAAGTAAATTGAATACTCACTTTGTAGTTAGAGTGCACTTAAAGCTTATTTTTTATTTTAAAATAGAAGTTACATAGTAATAAATAGAATGAATCCACATAATACTGCCAGTACTGTTTAACAATACTTTACGTACCATTGTTTAACAATATGTACGAATATCTGATATTTTAAATATTAATATACTAATATAAATACATAGTATATTATATTCGCAAAAATTCTGTAAATTGTAGCTCAGTTGGGGATTGCTCAGTTGGGAAGCTCGTGGTCATTGCGTTCAAAACCTTTGTTCAAATCATAGTGATTAGTTATATTTTTACATTTTGTTTTGTTTTTTAATTTATTTAGATTTTTGTTTCTATTTACTTATAATTTTAATTATTTGTTTTTCTAGAATTTTAGATTTTTACTTTTTTCTTTCAGTTTGTACTATAATCAAAATATAATTTCTATATATTATGATTACCCAAAAATACTTCTATACCTATTACAAACCTTTAAGTCCATCTTCTCTGTCCCATTTCTTTGTATATTTCTGAATATATCCTGATACTGCTGAGCTTTTATTAACTTTGGGCATTATTTATTGTATCATAAAATTTTTTTGATAGATTAAAATACTCAAGTGACAATACAATTCAAATTTACCTATTACAAACCTTTAAGTCCATCTTCTCTGTCCCATTTCTTTGTATATTTCTGAATATATCCTGATACTGCTGAGCTTTTATTAACTTTGGGCATTATTTATTGTATCATAAAAATTTTTACTTCGCCTCCCTGCTTCACGCTATATCCCGCACATGGCATGGTAGGCAGAGGGAACTTGGGAACCTAGTGTTAAGACACTCCGTTCCACTTCAGTTCCCCACTTTCCGCCGCAACTCGACGTCACGTTTTGCCTTTTTACCAGAGCGAAGAACACATTAAATATTTAAATTAAAAATATTAAATATTCCATTTCCTAGAGTGGGGATCGAACCCACAACCTTTCGGTTACAGTCACACGCTTGTGCTGCTGCGCCATCACAGGCCTAAATTTTTACTCCATTTACTAAAAAAGAATACACATATATGGAGAATGAATGCTTATGCTAATACAGTTTAATTTTACTTTTACTCGGTAACTTTTAATCGTTTGCTTTTAAGCGTTTAGTCCGGCATCTTAAAATTTAAATTTAATCCTTCAAACTACAGAGGGCACCAAGCTACCATGAGAATTCTATATAATCAATTTATAAATACGTTTTCAAATATGTTTTAATTCTTTTTTAAGAAAATTGAACTATAAATTTTAATAAGTTCAAATCACTTGTCATGGGAGCTGTTTCTAAATGATTTCTAAATGATTTTTTTCTGATTTTGTTTGGATTTTTTTTTTGCATAAACTGTACATCTAGCTATTTTTGTACTATTTATTGAGAAGACTTCATTGGTTAATGAATGTAAATTAGACTTAGTTTTTTTGTATTTGTAATACTGTATGTCTTCCTATAATAAATAAATAAATAAATAAATAAATAAATAAATAAAAACATTCTTATTAATGAAGTTTTTCCTTAAAAATTAACCTAAATAATTTTTCATCCTAAAAGTTCCTCTCACTTAATTTTTAAATTTTTTAAATTACCCTAGATTTAGGGAAAATACCCCCAAGTTGTTATCATTGCTGGACTTCACGGTACGCGGTGCGGTCGTCAGTTTCAAGCGCCGCACCGCACACTCTGGAGGTTCGGTCGTCTGGCCCTAACGTCCACCGCACAGTTCGGAAGTTTAGTCGATTCAAGTTCGATCGTCTATTTGCACTTTAACTGTAAACGCGACGGGTTGTGAATTCGATCCCTACTCGAGGAAGTGAAATATTTAGTATTTTTAATCGAAATATATATTACTAGCTGTTACCCGCGACTTCGTCTGCGTTCACTATTTTGGTTATAGTGACTTACACATAAAAGATAGATATATACTGTCGCGGACTTTTATTTAGAACTATTTAAGATAAATAATCCTACTGTAATTATCTTTGTGTAACTCCAACGATAAAAAAGGTTTTTTTTTAAAATCGGTTTTCCCATCTTCGAGTAATCTGAGGAACATACGTATTAAGAACCTCCTCCTTTTTTGAAGTCGGTTAATAAAATGAGATGATAGTCAGATACAGATCTCTCAATTGCGTTACTATACGAAAAAACCGCATCTGTGCCTTTCAAATTTGAGGTTTGTCCTCGATTTCTCCAGGATTCCATCATCAGATCTTGGTCTCTTTACCATGGGACCAATTGTGATATATATCCTCTCGAACAAAAAAGGAATTTTGAAAATTGGTCCACCCATCTTCGAGTAATCGGGGAACATACATAAAAGAACCTTCTTTTTTATGTCGGTTAAAATCCCTATAAGTTTTAACTTATTATGTTATTCTGATATCGAAGCTATATTGCCGCAAAGTTTCAAGAAAATTCGTTCAGTAGTTTTTACTTGAAAGATTAACAAACATACACACATCCGTACAAACTTTCACATTTATAATATTAGTAAGATTTTTTTATTTCTTCACGCTGGTAACACAACAAAGCGACAGGCTCGTGGCGCGCAGCCACACTGTAACTGTAAACGCGACAGGTTGTGATTTCGATCCCTACTCGAGGAAGTGAAATATTCAGTATTTCTAATCAAAATATATATTATTTAGATTTCTTCACGCTGGTAACACAGCAAAGCGCAGCGTCGAGTTCGGCCACTCAACACGCAACGCCTCAAATTTGGCGGAAAGCGGTGAGCGGCTACATTACATAATAAATTTTTTAGTTTAATAAAAATGAAAAACAAATACCTGCAAAATTCAAATGCAGTCATTTGGATCCTACCGGAATTGTTATTGGCGTTAAGTATTAGTTTCCATTTTCTTTTGGACTCTGCTGCAATTTCTGTTTTCAAAATTTAATAGCAGCAATTAAACTATACGTGATTGTTGTTGATGTTGAAACCGTTAAATCCAAGTACAAATGTCAAAAATAATAGAAAAGCGCTGTACTTACATGTCGTTTATACTTCGTATCTATCGTAAAAAGTATTGAGTCTAAAAATATATTACAATTTACCGCCTAATATTTAGTAGCTATGGTAGTTTTAATACAATATGTACAAAACTATCAATAAAAATGCAAATAATTACCAAAATAGTAATCGCAAAAATAATTACGTTAAAAAAACTCAGCTCAGAATTCCAGCAAGACTAACACAATTCTTCTTTCGAGTCGACGTTTGCTGCCACCACCGACCCGAAAACTCGACTTAGAACCTGCTGAAGGTATACTCAGTCCGAAATGAATGTCTCAACAAGGTACGACACTTTTCGATATGTAATTGGGGATGAGCTCTCACTGCCGGTCGTAATGAAGGCATATAATCGACTGTGAGAGGTCAGTCTATAGGGTAACTTAGTGTATCACTATTATGGTACTACACAACTTATGTTAGTAGTAAGAAGAATGTATCCGCAAAACTTTTGTGGTTGTAAATTGCAAATAGTACAATAGTCATGAGTATGAAAAGTGCCTTGCTATATCTGTAGGCACCTGTAGTGAGACCTCCCGGACGCCCAAGGACGTGCTGGTTGGAAATCGTGAAGCCAGACATGAGAGCCAATGGTCTAACCACCGAGCATGTCAAAGATAGTAAAAACGTACAAAGTAGAGTGGGTTGAGTAGGAGGGTAGATCCAATTAACGCCGGGATAAATGGCAGGAGGACGAATTTTGTCTTTTTTTTAATTGGTTTATTTTAATCTGTATTTTACAAGCGAGTTTTAATATCGCTAGATAAAAACAATAAAATACAATATTTGAACTTATAATTTTATTTAGGTCCCCCATATGAGAGATTCCGTCTTCGGCTGTCATGTCTGTATCTGTAACAGTTTGAAACTGCTCCCGATTGATAATTACAATTTACTACTGAATTATCACAAATATTAACTCGTTGTCGCGAAAGCCAATAAAAGGTCAGACCACAACAATGATCTTAAAAAAAATATCCAGAACTGTATAAGATTTTTAAGGTTAGCTGTTTCATCATTAATAGTAGAGACTGATCGAGACATCCGCACACCAGTGATATGAGTCGTTACAAGCAACACGCATAAGCAACCTAACATACGTAATTGATAACGTTCAGATTCACGCAAATTAAAACGTTAGGTTATTGCATCAATAAATAATAAGGTAATACCAGAACATATGTTAGAGTGTTTCAAATGATGAACACGGAATTAGAAAAACATACAATAATTACACAAAATATAAGTGATGCCTTAATGATTACAACAGACGTCAAAAAATTCAGCCTATTATAGAAGGAAATAAATCAAAAGTGGAAATTTTGAACAAGAAGATTAAATAAATATTGAGGAACCATGAGTACGAAAAATAATTTAATATTGCATGGAGTTTTTAGAATATTTTCAGATAAACTAATATCACAGGCTAGGAAAAAAAGCATAAAGGAAGAAAAGATGATCTAATTTCGTTTACGTCATATAAAAAAATAAAGGTTATGAAAAATAAGAGAAAAATGCCACGAGAAATTTATATCAAAGAAAAAGACGTATATTAAGCACTTCTTTCGCTCTCGAAAGAAGTTGATACACGCAAAAATAATTAAAACAGGAAAGATATAAAGGAAACGAGGCATTTATTAGCGGTAACAAACTTGTCAGAACAGGACAATCTGAAACAGAAAATATTAAGAGACATTTCTACATCACCTAAGTGTATACAACCACCGCTACAGGTGCAAAAATTTAGAAGACCGATGCTTTTGTATATATGAGAACTAAGTCTCTCTCACTATCAGAGAAATAACTGCAACAAATAAGGCATAGGAAATTTCTGACACCGGTATGTCAATCAATCATGTGTATATCATAATTATTATTATTTTCTCTACACTATAACACATGTTTCTCTGTAAAATTCTATGCCGCAAACAGGGGTTGCCATGATTTGAATTAATTTGTCCGATTCCGGTAGACAAAGAAAATGTAAGAAGACGCAAGTGCACGGGCTGCCTTATACTTTATAGTTACTATTAGTTGAAAACACGAATATATATATATATATATATATATATATATATATATATATATATATATATATATATATATATATCACTAAAAATTAATTATAATTTACTTAAAGATCATAATTACTCTTTTAGTGTATGTAAGTAAATGAAAAAAAAGTTAAAAAGAAGTAAATAATGTTCAATTTACTAAATTTTAACAGCCACCTTAAGAAGCTTATCAATTACAATAAATGATATCAAGTTGTCCTACGTTTAATTTGTAAAATAGCTTTTTCCTGGTTTCATTTTCCTAACTAAATGATATAAAATCTTCATTCCGTAGTTAACGTATACTTTAAAGCTTAATCACACCAAAAACATTTCATGTAAAATGTTGCCAAGATGACCACATAAGGTTTGCCCTGCGAAAAAGATATCAGATCGCATGTAGAGCCAAGCTTCTGAATCAATACGGCCTAACTCTACCGACTCAAGCTTCACAAATTCTACATATCAGTAAAAATGTATAGCTTCGCCGTTTCGCTACCGTTGTGCAGGTAATGTGAATATTTAGTATGTAATGTGAATATTTATTCTGAAGTAAGTATCGAGGCAGCCAAGACATACATTTTTACTGATATGTAGAATTTGTGAAGCTTGAGTCGGTAGAGTTAGGCCATATAGATTCAGAAGCTTGGCTTTACATACGATCTGATATCTTTTTCGCAGGGCAAGCCTTATGTAGTCGTCTTGGCAACATTTTACATGAAATGTTTTTGGTGGGATTTCAGTTCATCTTGTAATAGTATCAGTATCTTTAGTGTATATCGTATTAATTAAAAGTACTCACAGTCGATTTGCCTCGTCATTAAAGGGCGTAAATAATGATGAGAGACTCTTGATTAAGGCGGAGGTTCTTGTAAGTAGTAGTAGTTAGTTACTGTCTACAGTCCCGTGTAAACTTTTATGTACCCCCCCCCCCCTTTAGGGGTTGGGAGTGAAAGTTATAAACTTATCTGGGGGCATGGTAGTATTTTTCCGTATAATTAACTTTGTTTACATACCAAATTTCGGCTTTCTAGCACTTCAGAAAGTACCCTAACATTTTGATCTCTACCGCTCATTTTAGGAGATGGGGGCGAAAGTTATAAGTTTATGATTTTTTTGTTAATTGTATACTAAACTTAGATTACATACCAAATTTCAGCTTTCTAGCACTTCAGGAAGTAGCCAAACATTTTGATGATCATCAGTGTGTCAGTGACGAAATCGATGAATTTTAGATATCAATAAAATCTAAAGTATTTGAGTTATTCAATTGACACTTTGTATGTTTAATTAGTCTATTATTGACATCATTTCTTGAGAATTTGAATTATCTGGTACATCAGAAACCAATTCTATGAGGGTTCAAAAAAACGACGAAACACTTCGAGAAAAGGTAGTAGTGCCCTTACGCTTCGCATGGTTCGTCGTGGTGGTGGTTCGATAATCACGAAATATCACATAGAGGTAGGGGGGGTGCAGTAAGACGAAAAAATAAATACACGTGATAACGTGTATTTATTTTTTCGTCAAACTGGTAATGCAGGAGTAAAATTTCATTATTATTCTCATAATAATCACAGAATAGTTATTTTTTAGCTTATAATTATATGTAAAGGTAATTTTATCAGCTTTAAGGTGAATTTTACAGAAATTGATTATTTCTATGCATTCAAGAGTTATTTCAAAAAGAAGTTGTGGAAATATGGACATACAAATATAAACTTTTGAAGTATAAGACATACTATAGTCATAATTGAACAAATTATTGTAACATGCATTCATACAAGGTATATACACATATAGGTACATAAGTTTAAGACTTGAGCTGTGTTTTTAGTGGCAGAACTTGCTTGTCTCAGTACAGAATTTAAGAATACCCTGTTCTTTCAATTGAATGTATAACTATTGTGTTTATAGTCTAATGCTGTGCCACTATGCCATGACAGTCCAAATTTAATTATTAAAGTTATAAATGAGAAGTTGAAACTTCTCATTTTGTTAAAAATGAGAAGTTGAAACTTCTTATTTTTAACTACAAAGCAAAAGAAATCCAAATATAAATGTCTTAGAAAAAGTCACAATGGCTTTGCAATCGCAAAATATTTACATTTCATTAACTACACTATCAAAAACTATTATATCTCTTTTATTTTAAGTCACCATGATAGGGGTATCAATATTAAAATAAAATAAATGAAAGGGGATATCAATATTAATATCAAAATGGAACATATTAAATTAAAAAAAATGTATTATTTATCTCAAGATGTTATCTTAAAATATCTTTATACATACTACTTAGTGTCATACAAGGTAAATAAACACTGCACAAGGACAGGGGTGTACACATCGAAATATGTATGGATATAGATTGCCAAATAAATTACTTTTACAGTTAATCCTGTTCATAGGATTATTCATATTTTTATATATCAAAATGTTTTAGATTTAATATATTAATTTAAATTTTGAAATACTTTATTGTTTTCTAAGAACTTTAAGTAAGCATACTTAAAAACATAAGGTAATATTTACTTTATTTTGTGTCTAAACACAATAAAATGGTTATAAAATACATTACATTTTTTATCAAAAATAAGTACATAATCGAGAATTAAATAAATTTAAAATATTTGCCATAATCATGCAAAATAGGCAACATTGCACAACAACGGACATTCATTCAATACAATTGGAACTGACCTACCTTAAGTTGCTATTATGACAGTTGGTTATTGAGTGATGTTTAAATGTATTACTTCAATTAATTGTTTGTTAAATTTATCTAAATATTATTCAAAATATGTAATATAAATTTTTAAAAATTAAGG
This sequence comes from Eueides tales michaeli, assembly GCA_018249855.1. Lineage (NCBI taxonomy): Eukaryota > Metazoa > Arthropoda > Insecta > Lepidoptera > Nymphalidae > Eueides > Eueides tales. The sequence continues at coordinate 9,958 of DWMZ01000092.1, forward strand.
GATTACTAAGACTATTATTTAAGGAACTTTCAATTATTAAGGTAAAATTTATACCAAGATGTGCAGTAGAAGGACAGGGGTTTTGATTTTCCATAAATAGAGTTAACACAAAGTTCAGTTATGACTATAGTACATCAAATTTAGTTATGTTGCTAAAAAAAAATTAAGACATATATTATTAATGTCATGATTATAGGTAGATTACATTTAAGTAATAATCAATTTTGAATGCCTCCTAACATAAGAATCATAGTGAGGGCTGATAATACCCTAGTGTTAAGACACTCCGATCCACTTCCATTCCCCACTTTTCGCTGAATTTGAGGCATTGTGTGTTGAGTGGCAGAACTCAACGCCACGCTTTTACCTTATTACTGAATAAATGAAACATTAAATATTTAAATTGCAAATATTAAATATTTATTTCCTCAAGTGGGGATTGAACCCAGAACCTTTTGGTTGCTTGTGCCACTGCTCCATTGCAAATATAATAATAACCTAAGACCTATAAAGAAGATGAAGATAATCTTAAACAAAAGCAAAAATCAACAATCAATTTATCATTACCATAACCCTATATTTGGGTTAATTCAATTGATGATAGCATGCAGGCATCCACTATGTCAATTTTAAATAAAATACTTTAAATACAATGGTATTTGTAGGTGCAATTGCTGTCATTTTCTTTAAATTTTATTATAAGTAACATATTTGCTTGGTATATTTTGAGAGCTTTTAGTTTTTAGGTCATATATTATATTCTGCATTATAAATATGATTAGTGTTAATTTTTATGGAGTTAATATGCATATTGACGAAAAATATATTTACCTTATATAATGTGTTAAATGTTTTTTTCAAATCATAATATGCAGATATATGTCACTTGATGATCAACATTCAGCATGTCATTAATGCCTAAGTGAAACCAACTTTCACTCATGTCAAACAGCAGTGTTATTAACAAAATAAGATTAAAAGTAATATAAAGTTATAATGAAAAACATAGTAAATAGCCAAATAAGAAAAACGTAAAATGTTCCCATTTGACAGATCAACACAACATGTGTACTCCAATGAAGATATATATATATATATATATATATATATATATATATATATATATATATATATATATATATATATATATATATATATATATATATATGTGTATATGTATATGTGTATATATAGCTTGTGTACCACACTACGTGAACGGCCGATAAATCTATTATGAGAATGAGTACCAATAAAATGTGCGATGAGCTCAGTAAAAGAAGCAATTACGTGAAAAACTTTAAGAGAATCTTACCAGGGTGTCTTGATCGCCAAGTTCACGATAATAAGACTCACTACTCCCTCTTCTGCTGCTTATACACATCGCTTTTCTTAACATGCTCGAAAGCATCGTACAAAATCCACATTGTTGCATAGTTACTATCTTACGAATCGAATAAATGATTAGAGTATAAGTTAGAAACTACGGAAACCAGCAGCGACATTTATTTCATTCACAACAAGAAATCGCACTAGATTTCCAAAACTCTTCATTTTAAAACCATTGAACTAATCAAAATTATTTATAAAGTTAATGGCGTCATTTATAAGTCATCGGTTCAAACAAAATTATATTTTAGTTAATGTAAATCGGGGCAGTTGTGATAGCACACGACAATCTGAATGATAGCTAGCGAATAACTACAGCACTACATGCAGCCAGCTGCCGTATCGTACGGCACGACAACGAACAAGCTAAGTAACATGAGCGCGCGCTACTCTCTTGCGACGGCGCGTCAACACACGCTTGCGTAAATGTGATATTAATTATTAAACTATTTATATTTTGCTATTTTTATTTTATAAAAATAAATGACAAATAAAAATATGTGATATAAACTTCTTAATAACATAATCACATGTAAGTTGAATATTTTACTATGAATTAAACATAAAAATCTATCTAAAAAGCTTTCAAATATATGTAAAAATAAATAAACAAAAACTTCTTTCTTCCATTTTCTTTAATTACTAAAAAAATATATAGATTCATGACTGTATTAGTAACACAAAATAAATGAATTTTATATATAAAACTAGAGACTCAAGATTATTCAATATTTATAAAAAGTTATTAAATGTTTAGATTATAAGAATGTTGCCATTGACCGGTTAGTACTGTAAACACAAGTCAAGTCACATGTGACGTCAAAGTCACACAAAATTTACCGCACTCTGGTACGCTATGGGCGCTGTGTGTACAATTCGAAAAACGGCCATAATCTATATATACAAAATTATAAAAATAATTAAACTATTTATATATAATTTATATATTCTAAATAATATTACTGACTAAGAATAATATCGGCGTTTAACAAATTCAATAAACTCGTATAAATTATATTTCTTTTTTTTTTTTTACTTTTTTAAGTCATTTCTTTTTTAAGTTTTTCGAATTATCAAAACAGCTTTAATAGCGCACCACAGAGTGCGGTAAAATTCGGGTGACATTGACGTCACTTGATAAGTGCTTACAGTACTCACGGGTGGGGCGTTAGCGTCGTGAGCATCCACTTTATTTTGACGTTCCACGTCAATGTCACTATTGTCACATTCCTCAAAAAATATTGCCGTTTTCCAAGTTGTCAAAACAGTAGAAACGATGTTTCATCTGCTAACGTAGGGTCCGAATTGGTGAGCGCGCCAACATCTGTCAACTGTATTAATAAATCGCATTTTTAGCATTTAAGCATTTTTTATATGAGTGGACTATGTATTAACATAAGTTGATTATGTAGTGTAGCCGATAAAGATGGTAAATTGCTTGTATTTCAAGCATTTTTCTTGAAATAGTGTCGATAGTGACATTGACGTGGAACGTCAAAATAATGTCAACGCTCACGATGCTGATGCTCCGACCCGTCAGTACAGTAAGTAGTACTGTAAACACTAGTCAAGTCACATGTAACGTCAAGGTCACAGGAATTTTACCGCATCTGTGGTACGCAAAAACGCTATTTTGACAAATCGGATAACGGGATATATTCTATAAAAAACTCTAAAACTAATATATTAACTATAATTTTTTTGAGAATAGTAACACAGAAAGAAAAGTATACAATTGCATTAAACTAACGTAGGTACATAAAGCTTTAGCCCTTTTTTCTTATAACAGAACATAGATGGCTGCTAGCTGTAGTTGACTAGTTGTCAAGTTATGCTAAAAGGTGGCGCCGATTCATTGAGCTATATTTTTGCCCATGAAATGATCAATTCCACACAGTTGTATCAAATAATGACACAATATTTTATGTAGGTATATTTTACTTCTGTTCCCTATAGCTGAGGACATCTGTAGAGTATAAGGTTTCATAAGGTTTCGTATAAGTAGTATTTGTGTCAGCACCATGATGAAGAAATACACACAACTAGATGGTGCTTTTTTAATAAATTTTGATTTTATATCTGCTTTACATATTTCTTTAATTATATACAACATAATTTGATATAATAGCCGATGTTATGTCATCTCAAAAAAATCTTATAAAGCAGAATATGTGCTTAAGTTTGTAACATTTCATGATTTAAATGTATTTTATTAAACTATAAACAACTGCTTATTAACTTTAATGCCTTTGAGAACAACTATAACGTTTCTTTATACTTACGTATATATAAAAAACATTTTTTCAACTGTCTCTCAAGTTTTGTAATAAAATGAGTTGTAAAATAAAAATAACAATCCAAAATATATAAACAGTTTCGAATTATTTCATGTGGTAAAGTTGTTAAATGTTGTGGTAGTGTTGTAAAATAACTGAGCTGAGTAGTGACTATGTTTGACACACATAATGAAACGTGCCAAACGTTTGACAATAATGTCAAACGAAAATAAACATAAGCAACGGAGATTGCAAAAAAAAGTTTAACGCGCACCAATGGATCCCCTGCTAAGAGAATAATGATATATGATATTGTAAAGTGTATTTCATTCAGAGCTCCTCCTTGTAGGGTAATAATACGAGGTGTGTTCAAAAAGTATCGCGAATGATGTGTTTCTTCAAAACTTATTTATTTATTCATGAATATCTATTATGTCCCATTAAAAATAATCCCCATGAGATATTACAGGTACTATATAAATTGAAAAAAAGAAGCTTTGCCTCCAGTAGGGATCGAACCTACAACCTGTTGCGTTTGTCACACGCTTGTGGCTCTGCGCCACGCAGGCCTCCACTTAAATATAGATTATGATTTGAGAGAACTTAAATTGGAAACAAAATTATGTTTAAGTAATAGTTGCGTAGTTTAACTTTGAAATAACGCCACTAGGTCGATTAAGCGTATGATGCTGATACATATATGATAGACTAGTTCCTAACAGAGGAACATTATTCTCTTTTGTGTTCTAATAAAGCATATGCTCATATCTGAAGATTGAAGACCTTTTAACAAAAATAAAATGTTTGACTGTTTTAAAGAAATTTTTGAAACCATTTAAAGCAACAAAGTATTATTCCTTATCCAATTAAATTATTTAGATACGTCGTGCGCTTTATATAGATTCAAATTGCCTGTTTCGACATATCAAAAAAATAGATATTTTAGAAGACAGTTTTTAAATATGAGAGCAGAGTGATCGTTGCGCCAAATGTGGTATGACTCGCTGCCCGAGCATTAACGGACGCTGGCAGCGGATGTGCACTAAGATGTGTGTTGCGTGTACCTATATTAATTATTATAACAGTTGTTATAAAGCGCGTTAATCTGAGAACATGGTGGCTTAGATTAACAAAAATATTTTTGTGTGAGATAGTTCATTTATCGATAAGGCTATATGTAATGCGTTATTTCCATTCTAACATGCGATTAGAGCCGGAAGTGGATGCTAAGAATACAATATTAAAAACTGCATTGAAATGCGTCAACATCAAGCATAAATTTTAAATCTTTTGCTTTGGGTTCTATTACATTGATAAAGGAACCCAATAATAGTATTTTTCACATACCTTTCATATACAGACAGCGTTCAGGTACAATTTATTATGTGTTTATGTTGGGAGTTGTAATAATTTAAATCTATACTAATTATTTATATAGTTTGCATTAGTTTATGCGCTTAACTCAGAAACTACTGGTTCGATTTCAGAAATGTAAAAATGTCTTAAAAATGTCCAATGTCTCTTATGCAACATTTGAGATTCTTACACTTGTAGCAGCAAATTTTTATATAAACTATCCACCCCATAAATACATGGTGTATATTCGGGGCCGAATTTCAGAAAGTTTCGTCGTAGGCAGCACGAACATCCCAAAAAAAAAATTGCTTTGCAAGATATGCGACTATTAACACTTGCAGTAAAGAAGTTTCTTACAAACGTTTAAACGCTAAATGACATCCACAGGGATCGAATTTCGCAAAATTCCTAATGAGGTAGTACTTTCATCGCAAAAAGAATATCTATGCAAAGTTTGCGATTTCTAAGTACATGTAGTAACGAAATTTCATACAAGTTCTCAACCTCGAAACACATCCTTAGGGATCAAATTTTGCTGAAACCCGTCTCAGGTAGCTTGTTTATCCCAATAAGAATACCTATACATAATTTGAGAGACTTTACACTTCTACTAATGAAGTTTCATAAAACCTATCAACCCAGTGGCACGAGCGTGTGACTGACTGTAAGCGACAGGTTGTGGGTTCGATTCCCACTTGAGGAAATGAAATATTTAATATTTTCTATTTAAATATTTAATGTTTTCATTTCCTTGCTTTGGTAACAAGCCGAAATGCGGAGTTGAGTTCCGTCACTTAGCATTAGATACAATTAGAAGGTTAGGTACACTCTATATTATTTTAACAAAACGCAATACTTTATAGTTTCCCTATTAAGCGCTGTATAATTTAGCTTCTAGCTTTTCTGAATAAAGAAGTTCTTTTATTGGTTATTTCTGTAATAAAAGATTTTTTCAAGATAACCAGTATAAGTAAAAAGTACTATAAATTTTTAGGCTGTAGGCAACTTTGACACAACTAGCACTAGTGTATTTTAAATAAATAATAAAAATGGTTAACATCTAATAACTATACTTTTTGTCTTATCAAATAACGAATTAAGTTATTCCTCTGATATTAAAAGTTTGATATCTTTTTGTAATCCATATAAACAACAATACACACATTGCTGCAAAAAGGAGTCGAAGGACCACGAACCTGAGGTTTTGCCATCATAATTTATGATGTATTACAAACTCCAGCTCAATGACTGCTTGAAAAGATTATTCGATTATATGATAAGAGATCAACTGGACCACTGGACTGGACAAGTGGATCATGAATATCTTTGTAAGTTAATATCTTTGTGAGTGATACCTTTGTAAGTATATTATATAAAATTGGTGTTTTAGTAATGTTAGGAGTACCTCAAGGTTTATAATTTTTGGGCTGATTTTTTTAATGCCAATAAGAAATAATTGGAAACAGTATGCTACTAGTAGTAATAAATAAAATGTTTCTACCAGTCAACATCGTATACATTCTTTATATTTGTAATGACATAAGACGTTAATACCATCTTTCAAATATTTAGTCATCAATAAAATTTAATTAAATAAATAACTAACTATCTCTATTCCTCATAAAATTGCAATATAGCAGTTAGGTAATTTAATATTTTATAATCACGAATTTACTGAAACAAGGTCTTGAAAACAAGTAATGTTGAAAACATTGATTTGATGTTGAAGTGATTTTGATGTTTAAGTATTCTACCCAGTTCTTTATTTTGGTAACAAAATAAAAGAGATGATAATATATGAACAAATTTAATCTCACATTAGGACAAAGTAAGTAATATAAATTAACTTTGCAAAATGCATATAACAACACTTAGTCACTTCATAAAATAACATAATAGTAAAAAAACTTTAATACAACTAGACAACAACTTCAATAAATAGATTTAAAATTTAACCAATTTCTATTTTTATAGCTACCTCGTTCTATAAATTATCACCAAACTATTTTATTTCTGTTAATCGTCTTCTATAATAACAATCAATACAATAAAGCGCGAGGTAAACTTAAGAGTGGATTTAATCTGTACACATACGAACACACGTATTTTTAATTCTTAGCTCTATATTACATATTAAGAAAAGTATTAAACATTAAAATTAGTAAATACTATAATAAGTATCTGAATCTCAATGAACGTAAATTAATATTTACTGGAAAGTGGTAGGAGAAATGCTCAGTATTTTGTATTTGATTGTTTATTCATTATAACTACATAAACATTTATTTAGGTTTATTAGAAGATCTTTAAAATATGATAACCTGAACAAGAAAGTTTTATTGTTTTCCATTTGGCGGGTTGAAAAATTCCCAATGATGGTGATGAATTGTGCGGCTGTCGTGTAATCCAAACATAATTAGACCTGCTATCAGTACTAGAAAAATAACCATTGCCATTTGAACGTCTCTTTTATCTTCTGTTCCATTGATATACGACATAAATAAATTTAAAATATTCTTAAATGTTCGGCTTATGGAAGTTTGGCAAACCCGAAGAAACTGTGCACCAGCTTCAGTAATTGACGGCTCTTGAGCTTTTATTGGAGGCATACGTCTTGGAGAAGGTCTTAATTTTTCGTCATCGGAACTGGATTCACTGTGTAAAATAGCAGGCTTTCTTTTTGCTCGCCTAGGAGGTGGAGGTGTTGGGTGTTGACCTTCTAGTTCGGTAAAATACCGATCTCTAAAAGATCTAGGTTGCGGAGTGGTCGACGTTGTAATGTCTTGAAGATATGAAAACAGTAAAGGTGTTAAGTCTGGAGGAGGGGGTCTCTGTGGTGGAGAAGTATCCTCAGTATTTTCCCGTTGAGTAAATGAAAGAGATGGTGGTGGTGGTGTTTGTAACATGCTTTCGACAACAGTAATTGTTTCAGTTTTATTTTCAGGTTGAGGAATTTCCGTTTGCGTTTCTTCTTCTCTGCTTACTGGTCTCACAGGTTCACCTAACTCCGAAGCATGAACGCTTGGAGTTATATGGTTCGTAGATATTTCAGCAAATTTTTTTACAATTTCGTCTATAACTGTTTGAGAGAAATCAACTCCGCTTATAGAAATATGGCCTGACTTAGAATCTAATTCGTTTACGTTTAATGTCATACCTTCAATATCAGACACTAGTATTTTAGTAGCTTGTAGCTCAGAAACGTTAAGTCGACCTACGTCTAAATCTTTTACTTGCAGTCGTTGCGTAGTTAAGCTGTCTAATTGTGCGTCTTTTTTAATATCCCCTGATATTTCCAGAGTCAAATGGTTATCTTGAACTACTATATTCTTAGCACTCGTACCTGATGTTTTGGTTTTTGGAAGTGGTGGAACATTTGGAACTTGAGAATCATCAATATCTATATGTTGAACAGTCAATGATGCTTCTGTTAAAATTTCTTGTCTTTCATTTATTCTTGTTGGACTTGAGACTCTCTTTTCAACTAATATTACTGTTGGGGAAGATCTTCCAATACTTGATATTTTAGGATCTGATAGTCTTAATGATTTCTCGGATTTGGATTTTGTACGAGATCGAATCGAACGAATTGATCGTGGTTCTGTAGAATTTTCGTGAATTTTACCTAATATTGGTTCTTCATCAATAATATCTCGCAATGAACTGGACATTGATATATCAAAATTTTCGTCCATTCCTAATTCAAAATCTATATCATCTGGAAGTGGATCAGTTTGTGTTGAAACTTCAATTTCCACCACTTCTTGTGATCCAAAACTTTGTGTGTGTATTCCTTCTTCAGAAGATTCAATATGTGCATTAGATTTATGCGTTGATGGTTGTTCCCAGTCTTTTTTTCGTTTTGGCCCTCTAGGCGGTCGTGGAGGAGGAGGCAGAGGTCTATCTTTCATCTTTTTTACAACTTCACCAGACTGTAATATTTTGTGAACGTCTTCGTTACAAGGCTCGTCAATTTCCACATATTGTGTAGTATCTCCATCTATAGAAGTTTTTGTGTAACTGTTTAATGTCATAAGACTTGTTGAAGATTTCTTTCTTGGTGGGCGGTTAGGCATAGATGTTTTGCTTCCAGTAACAGTATAATATTTTCTTTCTGAGCTATTACTTTTACGTGTTCTAAAAGGCGGCGTTTTGCTCTTCGAACGTCTGGAAATTTTGCTTGGTATATACTGCCCTTTATCAACAGTGGCATACCCTGGACTTTCATGGCGTACAATCCTTTCAACTTCTACATCTGATTCATTTGTAGGTGACATTTGAGCGTCAAGAATTAAAGATTCAGCACCATGGGAAGTTCTATCATCGTCACATAAGGATGTTGCTCTGGAGCTTCTTGAGCGAGTACGTCTTGGAGGCAAAGGACTGTTTTCAGTCATCGCGGTCTCTGCTACAGGTACTATATACTCATGTTGAGTTCTATAGACAATAATCTGCAAAAATGTAAATAAGGTACATTTTACTTTTTATATACATTTATTTATTCAGAATTGGCAATAGATTTTGGGACTTTATAATGAAATAAAAGTGATAAGACGTAAAATGTTTATATCATAGTCTATTATTATATATATTCAGCCCTCATATATACAGCACACTACGATAATCAAAAATATAGTATTAATTAGATTTTTTCGTAATTTAAACGTAAATATTATTAATATGAAATATTAATCTAAATTTGCCAAAAACGATGTAGCATACATAATATGCGTAACGGTGAATTTCTATATTTCAATATATTAACAATATTAATACTGTGAACTTAACTATAGGCACATATTCAGCTTGAATTAAACTGGGTCAACTATTAAATGACGGCCGTCGTCTAAAAATACAATTCGTTCTCAGATCAAAAGTTTATAGGTATCTGCTGGACAACTGCCAGTATCTAATTCATATGTGTAATTCACCACACTGATTTAAACTAAAAATTCTATTCTTCATAACATATATCCTATTTCAAAAATTATTTAATAGTTTTTTACTAAATAAAAATAATAGTAGTGTACTAGATAAATTTATTAAAAAAGGATAAGACGTAAAATGATTATTTTATGATTAGAACTTTGTCTTTTGGCTGTAGTATGCAGATGTTTAAGTTAATGTATATAGTTTTATAAAATACATGATTATGTAGGTAGGTGTGTTGAGTGTGTTTATTTATGTTATATTATAACATTTTTAATACTTACATCTTCAACTTGTTCTTGAGGAGCTTGCCATGTTTCAGTTGAAGTAAAATCATTAACATTGCTTAGAGACGAATGCTTAATGACACTTTTGGGTAACATTTTTTTCTTTCTTTTTGGAGGCATTGGAAGTGTTTGAGATTGAATTGGTATACTGTCTGGGTATTCTATGACATCATCATTTGCATATTCATGTATTGAGTGAAGATCAGTAGGAGGTCTCATATCATGTGCTGATTTATGCAAGTCGTTATCACTGTAGTCTATATCTTCGTTAACATGCTTGTCAAAGTTAGTTATGGGATCATCTGACAATCTTATGTCTACCTCGCTAAATTGCATACTTGCATTTATACTATCATCTATAAATTTTATCGATTCACAATCTTTTTTCTTTCGTTTAGCTCTCGAGGGCCTTACCGGTGGAAATGTGTAATATCCATCATCTCTTTCATTTATATCTTCAGTTGAATAGGCGGTATCTTGTTTGCCTTCAATAATTAATTCTGGATCTACATCTTCATCGTTAGCATAAACATTTTCACTGTTCGTGCCACTGCCCATATCAGCGAGAATATTTTTTGGAATATTAAATGCTTGTCGTATTTCATCACTCAAGTATTCTCGTACTTGAATATTTTCGTGAGAAATTCCTCTCGGTCGTACAAAAAATTCGTCGTTGTTAATTTCGTTTATATGTGTGTATTTTTGTTTAGATGAAGTTGCGGTGGGTGATATTTCATTATGGTTAGGTTCGATTTCATCTTCGTTAACATATTCTTGTTCTACCTTGTCAAAGTCGTACGTGGCACTAAAATCTTGTTCGTCTACATCGTTATTGTAATTGGCTTCTCTGTCAATAGTTCCATATTCCCGAGGCTCTTCAGGACTGTCTGATATATAAGGAGAAGGCTCACTATGCTTTTTATCTCTTACTCTGGTAAATGTAAATATTGGAGGCGGTGTTTCCTCCCTGTTTAATGTAGGTGAAGATGATGTTTTTTCCATTTGAGATTTTTTCTTTCGACCGAATAATCTCGGATAGGTTTTTACCTCAAAATCTACACTAGCTACATTTTGTAAATCCGATGTTGACTCCGATTTATTGCTTTCAATTTTAATTTGTTTTTTTCTGCCGATACTGGGAAAACTAATTTTAGGTCTATCGGGCATTTTGAACTTAGGCAAATCCGGTACATTAAATTTTGGCCGTTCTGGAAAGCTAAATTTTTTACGGTCTTTCATAGATAGTTTCCCAGCAAAATTGATTGATTTAAATTTAGGCCTTTCAGGTAAACTAAATTTCCGTCTATCTGGTAAAGTAAACTTAGGACGTTCAGGTATTTTAAATATAGGGCGTTCAGGAAAGTTTATTTTTGAACGATCGGGTAGACTAAATTGCTTATTTTTTAAATTGTGTAGTTTAGTTTTAAGCTTGCCAGCTTGTGATTTTAATTTGCCTGTTCCCTCCTTAATACGTTGTTGTATTCTATTTTCACTACTTTCTAAACTTTTATTTCGACTACTTCGTTTCAAAGGTAAATTTTCTAAAGCTGATGAATCAACTTGACTTGTACTAATTTCACATTCAGTCCTCGAGGCTGTGGATGGAGTATTAACAAAGAAACGGTCTTCAATATCCTTTTGTAATAATTCAGCACTTATGAGCTCTTCACTCTTTTTATTTTCTATTTCAATTATCTGTTCTTCATCATCCGAAATATTTTGTAAATATTTACGCTCTATAGACGTTGTGCTTGATAATTCATCATCAGTCTTAACCATGGTTGGTTTTTCATCAATACTCGGTGTCGTATATATTATATTCGGAGGTGGCTTATCTATTATTTCATATTCATGATCACTGAAATAGATAACAAATAAACTATAAACCACACAAAAATATATATTATAAATAAAAACTATCGCTTCGACGTATTATTTCTACTTCGCAAGGCAATAAAAATATAACATATCTTTGCATAAAATCGCTTTTTTGTATGAAGTATACCATATACATATTTATACAATTGCACCTACACATGTTTCTGAAGTCATAATTAGGCCAACCGTTGGCGCTCGTTTTAGCCTCAGCAATCGCCGGGCAGAATGCGATTATGTCATTTTTAAATTATTTTACTTTTTTTATATATATAGTTATAAAATGTTAATATATATACAGAGTTACAATTTTGTATACTTTACCTTACATTTGAAATAATATTGCTAGCACGTGAAGTAGGTCTTGTACCGATAGGATTAGTTCTTTCCGGTAATAATGAATCACACTGAAAAAATTGACATGCACACCGTACTTCCGGCGTATACAATTGAACACTGCCTTCTCTTGTGGGTCTTATAGGCTTCTCTAAAGGAGTCCCGCCTTCGGAAGTCCATCGACGCAATTTACTCATAACTATGACCCGATTAAAGAAAGGTTATGCCCTAGGCATAATTATTATAAAAAAAAGATATTGTAAAACGATATCAATTCATTAAAATTACATTTTGAAACCGGTTAGCAAATGAACTAATTCCCTAGCGTGAAAGCAACTGCGAGCGCTGATTACTGATGACAATTTTAAACAGCTTACCCGAAACAGTGTGCAGGAAGACGTACCGGACAGGTCTATATTTATCAGACGTACGTACATAAGCAAGAGTTCGCTTTGCATTTGAAACGCGTTCGTTATTGTTACGTCGGCTAGCGACTATAATAGAAATAAAAATGAATATTAAAAAGTATAATAGGAAATTTTACCTGTTGGGTCGAGACCAATCTTTATCGACATCTGTTTTTTTTCTTTCGATATTAATAGGACTAGGAGTTGGTGAAGTTTCTATGGGTATGGTAGTTGAATGGTCAATGCTATTATCATCATCTATTATCTCAGTAATAGTAATATTTGGTGAATCATTGTTATGTCTTGTATCATCTTTTTGATTTTGAAATATTTCTTCTACATTTGCTTCTTCAGAATCCATTTCTTCATCTAGTAATGTAGCCTCTTTATTTACGTTGTTATTATGTAATTTTTCCATTATATATTCATCCGGTTTTAAAGACGTGTTATCATCACCCACCAAACTTGGATCTTGAGAAGCAATTGATTTTCCTTCAACTATACTATCATTTTCTTTATAATTAATATTTTTCAATACATTTGTGTCAAGTAAAAAATGTTGAGATTTTTGTATATCTGGTATAGTTTCTTCAACATCTTCATAAATGTGTTCTTTTTTAGTTCTGGGTGGTGGTGTATCTATAGTCATAGTTTTGCTCATTTCATCAGAGTCACCTAATTTAATAGCACTAAATTTTTTTCTCCGAAGTGCTCCAGGTGAGTTTTTTAACTGTCGTATTTCTTGAAGTTCTTCATTTTTTTTACGTTTAGTCTTTGGTGACTTTTCATTATCACTTTTTTCTAACTTATGCATTGTTTTATCTGCTAAATGTTTTAATTTATTGACTAGTGGGTGGCAGCATTTAGTCTTTTCTCTCACTTCGGTGACCCCTATACCCTGCTGCTCAGGTAAGCGTCTTTTTAAAATTCCTTTTGGTGAAATATTTTTTGATTTGTCTACAGGTGTTGATAAATATTGACTGTTGTGACTGTCAAACTGTGATATTTCGGTATTTGATACATTGGCTACATCTTCATTGGAATCTAAAGATATTTCTTTAGAAAAAATTGGTATATGTACTCCTTCATCTTTTCCTTTTTCACTATGTTTACGACTGCTACCAGGAGATGAGTTTAAATTAAGTATTTTTTGTACGCTATGGTCAACAGGCGAATGAGTACGTGATTTTGAAACGTCTCGCGACATACTTCTTCTTGGTGTCGTTTCTCTTATTATATCCTCAGCAGTTATTTCACCTTCTAGTGGGGTTTTTAGAATATGAGTCCAAGGATAACCACCTGCCTCACGATCTCTTTTCAAATCTTCCCATTGATATGTTTTTAACGGCACCGGTGGATTTTTTTTTTGAGTATCTGGTGACAATTTAGATTCCATATGTTTAGTTATAAATATTTTTTATTATACTACTTATAAGTACGTTACGATGATAGAACAGATAACTTTTATAGTACCTTTCGTTATTATTTTATCCTATGTTCACCAAGACCCCGCAAATATTGCCGTTAAACTAAAAACACAACATTTCGTTTCAAGCTGAGCATCTGCTACTGAAAACACGATGTATTTGCGTGGGTTAGGGTGAAAATAGGTGTGAATAAGTTGAATATTATGATCACTGTCCTAGATTATTTTAGACTACTTATGTGGGTTTACCTTGAACCGCATAGACAATATTAAGCACATCTTTTTATCACCATTACTTATATTTATTGTTTGTATTTACTTATGGCACTTAGCATGTATTCTTTAAAAAAACTGTCCGTAGTCGGTACAAAATCCACGATCAACTGGTCGCCTCCGTCGTGCTCGGAGCAAGCGTGCTAAATATAAGATTGAGCATGATCTTATTTTTGGTAATCATTTCACGTCATCAGTGAAAATTCAACGTAATATTTTCACTGTGAGAAAAATATATAGTTATACATAGTTACGTATTACTTATTCAAGTTATCTATTCAAGGAATTGTGCTTTTTCTAGATAAATAGTGATTAGGTAATCAAAAGTTATTTGCTAATGCTTGTATGATATCTTAGATTATTTAAAAAATTCTCATGAGTTACATTTTATGCTTATTATTTTTATAATGAGAATCAAAAAATTAACACTTTAATATCCTTCAAATTTACACTGAGTACAATTTATTAAATGTATGAATATAATAAATTACTCATAAGGATATTAAGATGATAATTTTTAAGGATATAAACGGTTTCGATCCCCACTCCATGAAATGAAAAATTAAAATGTTTATTTCGACTGAACACGCAATGCCTCAAATTCGGAAGAAAGTGGGAAACGGAACGGAGTGTCTTAACACTATATCCCTAAGTTTCCTCTGCCTATCCTGCTATGTGCGGGACACAGTGTGAAGCTAAAAAATGTGTCTGGCAAGACCAAGAGTTCTTTTGATTTTTTTCTCAAGATCAAGCTGAAAATAATATGGAATGCTTATAAATAGAACAAAAACATTCTAAGTTAAAGAAATCAAAAGAGATAGAAGCGTTTGTGGTTCTTTTCTGTTACACATTGTATGAAATAACGCCGCGTAATCAAGATGCACAGATTACTTTCTTATAACACTTAGCAAGTTTGAACTTACAGTACAAATAAAGTAATAATTCCGAAAATTGGTTTATATATTTCAAAAGTTTTTCAACTCTTTTAATAATTTCTGGAGCCCGTAGGCTGGTGCATTTCACATTGTATCGCATGCAACTCGTTATTAAGATCGAGAGAACCTTGGGTTAGAAATAGTACTTACCTATTTTATTTAATAGAAACAAAACGATTAAATTTTGCTTTGCCTACTGCTCACTTCAAATACTTCTTTGTAGAAATATAATTTTGGATCACGTGTAACTTCTTTTTGGCATTTATGTCAGTGCTTCCTTTCAAACGATATTCTTGATTTCGCTTATATATATAACGTAAAAAAAATGTAAAAGATTTTTTCTGTATAGCACTGTAATTAGGCGAAAAAAATATAGTGCTATTAATTTTTTACCTAACATGATTTTATTAAAATCAATATATATATATATATATATATATATATATATATATATATATATATATATATATATATATATATATATATATACATAAAATTCATTAAATATATGTATGAATATGTGGCTTATTTGTATAGGAGCATCATATAAAATTAACCCGAGCTCTATATATTAGAATAAACCTTACTTATTTACCAAAATCTCCTAAAAATATGTATTGAGATATTCAAATAAACTTAAAAATATTGTAGTAAGTACGTAAATTACGTCTTGTAAATATAACACAAAATAAATATTAATTGTAGATACACAAGGTCATTTAGGTATATCCTTCGACCAACTATTCAGTGAATAGTAGGTCGAAGCTTATATTATTTCAAAGTCTTAAAAGTTTTTATTACCATTTATTAAATAACATGTAGACAGTTATTCTTTACAATAAGAACGAATAAACGAATTTTTTTACAGCTTAGGCAAAAAGATCTAGTGTTAAAACAATGAATTGACGTATCGAAATTCCCATTTTAAGGTTTTCTATTGAAACAGTAATATGAAACAGACATTGACAAGATAAGCATTATATTGAGTTAACATTTCTATTTTGAATATTATATTAATTTATTAAATATATTTTGTTATCGAACCATATCCATAATAGTTATGTATGAAAACTTGAAATTTACTGTAAGGAGTAGGTAAGCACTATAGTATTCAAGTACTATAATATAAATATATATATATATATATATATATATATATATATATATATATATATATATATACTCTGGGAAACCTGTTGTATGAAATTAAAACTTCTTTCGACCAGAATTTTAGGGTTATTATCGTATCTTTTTTATAATTTATAAAAACGATGATTTGGACGGTACATAGTAGGTGTAGTTTCAAATAATCATCTAAATTGTATTAAATTTTTAATTAGTTTCTTTTTTTGATCTTATTATGCCATCAAAAGAAGTTCTTCCTTACAGCGAACTCCTATAATTTTCCTTACATTTAATTTGTCATTAAAATAATGGCAGTGATTTTCAAAATTTACCAACAGTTACTAAGATACTGCTTAATTTATTGATGTCATGGGTACAGTTATATTTACCTATAAAATATTCATTACTTAAATTTGAATATATCGAGAATTTGTATATTCTTTACTGCAGTTAAGAAAAAAACATAGGAAAGACAAAGTTTAAAACTAGTTAACAAAGGTGGACTTATTTCTTAAAGAAATCTCTTCCAGTCAACCAATGGAAGTGGATGATTGTCAAACAGCGGGATGAGAGTACAGTGCCGTTAAGAACAATGAGAATAAAAGGAATGAAATCTAAAAAAAAAACAATAATAATAAAAAAAAAAAAGCTTAATATCCTAATAAATATATTGATTTATCTACAATTATACACATATATCATATACATATTTAGAAATACATATTAATCATACATAATATATGAGTATATTAAATAAATAAATATACATATATATTTATACATACATATTTATACACATATAGTACACATATACACATACATACTTACATTAATATGTACAAGTGAAGTGCCGCTGTTTTACTTAAATATCAAAAAAAAAACAAAAATTAAAAAGCTGTCTGAATTTAATTAATTGCTCACAGTAGTAAATAAATGTTTTATTAATTGGGATCTAAACGACATTAATGAAGGCCTTCTATGGATAGGAATAGGGAGTTGGTTCCACAGTGAAGCAGCGTATATAGTAAACGATTTCTGTACGAATTTGGTACTGCTTATAGGTATGTCGAGTGCCGGGCACACACACACAGGACCGCCTAGAGCGTGATGGACGGGGAAGAATGTTGAAATAGGAGCGTAGGTAAGAAGGAAAATTCTGGTAATGAAGGATCTTGAAAAGCAATGTAAGGATGTGCATATCACGGCGAAGACGGATTGGGAGCCAATTAAGTTGAGCCCGAAATTGAGAAACATCGTCATACTTGCGCAGACAGTAAAGCGTATGACGAGATTTTGAAGTCGCTCTATTTTGTTAAGAAGCTCCTCAGTCGCATCTAAATAGCAAACGTCCGCGTAGTCGAGAATTGGAAGGAGAAGACATGGCGCTAGCATAATTTACCCAGTACATGTTTTGATCAAGTATGAGACCCACATTTTTAATCGCTACAAAAGGGAATTGGCACACCGAGTAGTGTATGTATCGCTGGCCAGAATCCCAGTTAATTCTGTGTATAAGTCTGTTGCTACCTATAATAATAGCCTGTGATTTTTTGGGATTAACTAATAGACCAAAACATTCAGCCCACGATTGTATAGCGCCAAGATCGTTATTTAAAATTTCAATAGCTTCAGGCAATTCATTTAAATTACTGTGACGATAAAGCTGTAAATCATCCGCATACAAATGGAAGGGAGAAGTAATGGTTGCTGAAATATTATTAATAAAGATAGAGAAAAGAAGCGGAGAAAGGACGCCGCCTTGGGGAATACCAGCAGTGACTCAAGCCAAGTCGATGTGGAATCGTTTGCTTTTACACATTGCCGGCGGTCGAAGAGATAAGAGTGAAACCAGTTTAAAGCTGCAGAAGAGATATTGACTGCCCGGAGAGTGCCAAGGAGTATATCGAACAGAGTTAAAAGCACTGTTGAAATCCAGTAGTACCATAACAGTAAGCTTGGTTTGGTTCATAGCGCACCGAATGTCCTTCATAATAAATTCAACAGTGCTCCAAGTGTGCTGTGGAATGGTCGGAAACCAGGCTGAAAATGACACAGTAGGTTGTCTGAGACATTGAAAGGATTGAGGTTTTGGGTAATGGAATGACATAAGCATTCTTCCATTGTGAGGGAAAGACATTACTTGACAGCTAAAAGTTAATAATGTGGGTGACTACTGGAGCAATGCTTTCTAACACTGGAAGAATCATCCCAAGGCTGAGATTATCAATTCCATAGGCTTTAGTGAAAATGGAATTAACACACCTCTTGACATCATCCTCTGGTACAGCTTTGAACGAAAACGGAATAGAGTCTGGTAGGTTAATATGGGATAACAAAGCTAGTGTTACAGATTTTACTAGCGGATTAATATGTAATGGTAGAGTTGTAAAGAAAAAGTTGAGAGAATGAATATCCATTGAGACTTGACGAGTTTCAGAGGTCTTGCCTACACCAAGCGACTCTAAGAATATCCAAACCTATGCCTGGCTGAGTTTCTGGATGGTCTTGTGAAAGTAGCGATGCTTAGCATCCCTACACATTCTGTTGCAGATGTTTCGCAGCTTTTTATACGCAGTGAAGTTTTCTGAAGTAGATTTTTTTTGTATTTGGAATTGATTTTATCACGTTTTACCATAATTTTTCTAATCTCATGAGTTAACCAAGGGGCAGGCGCATGTTTCATACGAACTGGTCTGGGGCATGAATATCGTAAATGCTAATCAGTTCAGTAGTTAAAGATTAGGTATATACCGAACGGTTCTGATGTTCCACAATAAATTAAATTTTCATCGAAATCATGTAAAGTTACTTTTTACAAGTTTGGTATAGATTTTAGTTTGTTAATGACCGAATCCAGAAAAGATTTTCCTTTTTTTTATTTATAAATACTAAATGCAATGGTACAATTATTAAGTCTATTATATAAAATCTAACTCTTTATTTATTTGTCAGGAATATGTTAAAAACTTAGATATTGTTTAATGTACAAGAATAGAACATTTTACAAATATGCTATAAAGCAGGTTTTCAGCTAACAAGGAGTTATTTTTATTAAATTTATTATCCGTATGTCCTTACGTATTATAGGGGTCCATACACGTTCTAAATATTTTTTTACACGTCGTGCAAATGTTGAAAATATATGTACGTCCCCAAATCAAATTAAGCGTGTCTTGGCCACAAATTGAATTACTGTATAATAATAAAATGGTAGTAAATTATATATTAACTTTATAAAAGGGAAATAAAACAAGCAAATTTAGTACTATATAATTAGTTATCGTTTCAGTTCAAGCTATTCATTTTTATTACTTTTAAAGTGTTATGACACATTTAGGAAAGAAGTATGTATACTTATTTAGGAAACGTATAAAAATTTGAATCCGCGCTTCTTGGACAGATTCCATGAGGCGCGGCTTCAAATCCCGCTACGTTCAATTTTTTATATATTTTTTAAATAAGTATTCAAGCTATTCAATTTTTAAAGCTTAACTTGTTGCCTTACTGGCTAAAACCACTACTCTGACCTTTTTAATTGTTAATTTATAAGTAAAGACGTGAGTGAACACATTCAATATGGAGATTCCTTGATCTTTTTAATAGTAAATATATTTGTTGAATATAATATAATTTATTAAGTAGTTAATTATTTTTTTATTCTTACTTTATGTTCGTAAATACACATGTCGGTATACTTCCGACATATGTAAGTACGATTTTATATTACGGGGGGATATTGGAAATTCACAGGGCCTAGAAATAAATATATATAAATATATATATAAATATATATATAAATATATATATATATATATATATATATATATATATATATATATATATATATATATATATATATATATATATATAGATGATTCTTATTATATATAGATACTTAATAGATACTTATTATATATAGATATAACAATCCTAAATAGATATATAGCTTTAATAGACTCACTGCTAATTACAATATTTTATGCGGGTAATGAGATTTTCAATAACTACAACTTCTTATATTGCGTACGTACATTGCTTTGAAGAAACAGATTAATCACTTATGAATATTTTACGGTATAAATTAAACTTTAAAAACTTTAAGTAGGTTCTCCAAACATAATACTTATTTCAAATAAGCACACCTTAGTAAATTTTAAGTGATAGGCTAATATTGGAAGTTTTCAAGGAAAATATCACAAAATGAGTATATTTTCTTAAATATAAATATTAGTATTAATTATTCCAATAGGTCTCTGAATCTCACATATCAACTTAGTTAAATAATTAAATAGATAATAATAGTGGAATACATTTTCATAGTAAAAGTAGTTTTTGTCTGAAGTTAAGTTGTAACTGTATATATTTTTTTTACTAATATAATTCACATTCACATGGGCAGACCGATTTAATATAATATAAATTAAAGTTATTTGAAATTTATTTCATAAAGAAAATAACAAACAAAATACTCACTTAAAACATATCGTCTTCTTTTTGTTAAATATATAGAGGTAAAATGCAAAAAGAAATTACATTTAATAAGTTATATTTCGGAGGAACGCGCACCGCTAAGGAAAGAGCGAAAATACACACATACCTACATATTACATTGAAATACTTAAATTGATTATTTTTCTATATGACTTTTTAGTAACATTAAATATAATATATATGTTAATATGTATATTGATTTCTACATCATTGAGGTTAAACAGTATCATAAATAGCAAATTTTTAATGGGATATGTACATATAAGATATTTATTTTCTAGAAGGATTATATTATAGTGCTTAAGACTACTTACATCCATTACTCAGACAATTTTTTTATTCCAGTAATAATTTTTTATAACAGTGAGTTTTTGAGGCGAACACATATTAATAACGTTTACCACATGTAACACATATTTTATGTACCATTAATTACGAAACGTTAACACATACAAACATTTACGCTCACTACGATTTTAAAGAGTAAATTGAATTATTATTATTAATTAATTTATAATAATAGTTTGAAATGACCATACAAATATAATATAATTGTTTAAGATTACTCCACAGATTAACACGATTTTTTCATAATTGAATATAATCTTGACCAAATATCATTGTATGTACTTACTTTAAAATGTATAGTACTACAAGTTAATATTTCACAAATACACCATATGTTTAATAATCCACATTTATTGAATAAGTTCCATTTTTTTTTAATTTGCACACCATCTCAAACTGCAAAATATAATTTTATGACCACATACTAAATATATCGAGAAATGAAGTCTGTGTAGAGTTATTATTGTTAAATACACTACACTAGTATCATCTTTACTCTGACGTTTAATCTCTTGGAGGTCCCGGGGCAGAAGCTTCATGGAAGTGGCTTCGGATCTGTAATATTAGTAAATAACTTAGTATATTATTTAATTCATCATTCTTATTGTAGTATTAAACAACCATGTATTTAAATTGTAGCTACGCTCCTAAACAACAATAAGATACTCAGATAGTCATCGAAATTCAAGTTATTTAAAAGATTAGATGTATAATTACGTAGAGCCTTCGCTAAGGTAAGTACATATTTTACCTATGTGGGAATATTTACTGTCCCCACCCGTACCTAAAGTGTTCATCTTTTTTAGCTTCACATATAGCAAGTACCCACCCACTCGGGTTTCTTGTGTTGAACATAATTCTATCTTTGTAATATAGGAAAGCGATAATTCTTTAATAAGTTATTTCGAAAAGAAAGTAACGAGGAATAGTTATTATAGCAAAAATTGTTTAACATGGAGCAAATCAACCTTTTTTTTATAATAAATATTTATGTTTCGTTGAATTACGAAACATTAATTACTTTTTTATTAGAAAATAATACTTTGATGATAAATTGACTGCTTTGTAAAATTTTAGAAGGTACTCTATGAATATTAACACGATTTATTTTAAAAATGTAAATTGAAATTTGATATATTTTTTTAATATTAAACATAAAATATTTTGGAGATAATGTAAATTATCATAATCGTATGCTTTAAGAAAAGTCACAAAAATACCTACTTTACAACGCGAACAACACTATAAGCGTCATTTCATTTAAATTAATGAAATTAAAAATATTTATAGGCTAGCCTTTAATAAATTTGTGATTTAATAAATGTAATGAAATAATTTACGAAATGTGAAGGTCCTAAAGGTTGCTTAAATGGTTTGTGTAATGTTAGTATAACTTTACTTTCAAACCGTTCGCATATATAAATAAAAGTAGTATTTGTTTAAAATAAACATAAAACTTACACCAATATAATCAGCCATTTGTAGAACGATCGCTACGAGGTCTCTATGCTCAAATAGGTCGTCTGGTAGTGGAGGGTATGCTCGAGGAAGATTTGTCCTCGCACGAAAACTTCGATGCATTCTCAGAACACTTTCGCAAAAAACATATCTTAAAATCATGAGCCTTAAAAATTCGTCTCCTAGAAAAGGGTAGTACATAGGATCTGAAACACGAATTATTATTATATTAAATACCAAATAATCTATTACTATACTTATTTTTATATGCCAGAATAATTGATAAAAATTCTGCATACGTAATTTTTAGATATGGGATTGATAACTTACCCAGCCTTATTCTCATTAATAATCTAATTGCTTCAATCATAAACCGATCTCGGAGATGTACACAGCTCTCCCAAATTGATATACTTACTGTAAAGACGTCACAGGCATTGCAAAGTCCAGCTATAGGATTATGCAAAAAAAGCGTAAAAAGATTTCCCTGATTTCTTCGATCTGTAGGGAAATTAGGTAATAGTTAAAATTGACGTTCTCAAATTTCTTCTATGAGTAAATGTAAACGTTAGATGGTATACAAGCAATTAACACTTACCATTTAATGATACGGGTAGAGATAGAGGTGACATTAGAACCACGAGAGGTTGACCAAATATTTTTGGTATATGTTGAAAAGCATAAGAATTATCAGAATCGACGATGATAAACAGAGGTCTTCTCGTGAAAGGATGTAAATCGCCAGGATATAAAATATGCTTATCTTTATATTTATTTATATTGGTTTTAGTTTCCCGATTGTACTCTCTGTAGATATCAGATTTTGAGGTAGTGATCAGCCCTCCTATGTCATAGCTGTCTAAAATTAAAGTTTATTTCTGTTACATAAAATTTATCGACAAATTTAATACATTTTCTAGCATCACGCTGTATCCCGCACAAGGCAGGGTAGGCAGAGGGAACTTGGGAACCTAGTGTTAAAACACTCCATTCCACTGCCGTTCCCCACTTTCCGCCGAAATTAAGGCATTCATTAGCCTTGTCAACAGAGTGAAGAAATGAAAATATTAAGTATTTAAATTGAAAATATTAAATATTTCATTTCCTCGACAAGTTGTACATGGACGTGGGAATCGAACCTACAACCTGTTGGCTACAATCACACGCATGTGCCGCTGCGCCACGACAGACCATTATTGTAATATAAACATAAATATATACTATAAGCATTCTTTAAGTTACTTACAGTCTTCAGGATGAGTGTTTTGCTGAGGGTGATGACCATCAGCAGAGATATAAATAAGAAGAGCACAATTAGGAGGTAAATCATTGCAACTGCTTGCCAAGTATATTAACACTTGACGAGCAGATGGCTTAAATAGCAGATATTTATGGGGATTTAAACTCCTGGAATCATTCTCTACACCTCCTAAAAATATATATCTATAACAGTTATGTATCTTTAACAGTTATGTATCTTTAACAGTTATGTATCTTTAACAGTTATGTATCTTTAACAGTTATGTATCTTTAACACACACATGAAATTGAATTTTGTTATTACATATACATTGTTTATAATATATTTCGCCTAACATGCTCACGTTTCTTTCGCAATTGCGTCAACTAAATCAAAATACGCATATTTTTAAAAACATTATACGAAAAACACTTTTATTAATTACTACTTCAAGAAGCAATTGCTAAACTAAAAACTATAGTTTAAAATATAGGGAAGTGTGCTTGATACATAAAACAAAAAATGTAATATAACGAAGTTAAAATTACATGATACCTGGTCGGCTAGCGGCACTTTTAGATGCCTCACCTATGCCTGATCTATTTTGTGGAGAGTCTCCGGACGGATCTCTTATTGGAACTTCAATCTCCCACTCAAGATTTTGTACCATTCTAAACATGTCTATAGTTAATTCTGAGAATTTTACGAGTTGTGTACCACTTCCTATGATCAGTGCATCATGTAACACAAGACCCATTTGTGCATTTCGTTCTATAGGCGGTATCGATGATTGTGTTAATCTTCCGCTTAAAAAAGTAAAAGTTTTAGCAAAAACACTGAGGTTAAGATTATTAAAATTCCGGTCTTTGCTTGGATCAGTCGCGAGTTATAATGATATTAATAGGACATACGAATTATAATTGTGTAAGTACTATGGAGACTATTGTGTAAGTACGCACAATTATCGTAACGACGATAGACTTACCTTATCGTAACGACTCTATTTTTATTATCTGGATCAATAATTGTAATTCCTGGTTCTGCAATTAGAAATGTCCTTACTTCTTCTAATACATTAATCCATTCAATTTGATCATTGGGATCATACGCATTCCCATAGGCAATAATTTGCTGATCCAACTCTGAGAGTAGTTCATCAATTGTAATTGGTTGTTGTAATAGTATAGCAACCACAATAAATCTGGCATAGTATCGTAGTTTTTTAACCATAAGTTCACATTTTGCTTCTTTACTCGCCAAAGTATAATATCTTCTTCCACGAATGGCTGAGTAAAATGAAAATGCCTCCACCAAGTACGTTGTATCACTTGTACGTAAGCTGTAAAAGTGTAAAGTTTGTACCTTTTCGATTACAACAACTTTTCAGCTAAGACTATTTTTTATTTATAAACAAAATAGGTAGACCCAATTTCCCACATTGATAATCATTTTAAAAAAACCGTGTTTTCATCGTTACTTATAATATTACAATAACGATTAAAACACAGTCTTTTATTCATGTATTTATTAATTTGTAAATTTACTACAGTTATAGTAATAATAAACTTTAATTTATTTAAAGCAAATCTTTTGTTTGTTTTTTAATATAATAAAATTCATTTGTATAATATTAAAAATAGGTAAGTCTTAAATAAGGGATTTGATTAATTATTAAGTAAATTTATATATATATACTACTATACTGCAGTAAATTTATGAAAAATTGTTTTACAAGACTCACTAAAAATGATAATAGAGCTGTCCTATTTTGGATGCAATTTCACCAATTTGCCAACGCTTCAATCCATATCGAGTGTCAAGCGTGGAACGGTGTTGTTGCTGGAACTTCCATAATTTTGAATATATATCAAAAGTGCGTCCAAAATGCGCTTGCCACTGTTTATGTCCATAAGATGGAAGTTCTCTGTAAAATTATTCGCACTTATATCTTTTTTCTGGATCACGAATATTCTACAAATTTTCAATGTATAAGGTAATTAAACTTTAATTTAATGAAATGTTCTTAAGACATAAGTAAGGTAATATAAGTATTTGTAACATTTCAGAAGATTTGCTTATAATTTTTATTTTAGTTTTTTTATATTGCATTTCATCCACTAGGAGTTGTAGGTAATTATAGTAGAAACTAATTTATGATTACATTTGCATTTTTGCAATTAATTTTCTCAGCTCATTTAATATTAATATTAATTTTGCTTCTATAATTTCTTAAAACCTAATTTTCTTCGAGCCGGACTTTGAAGTACGTCGAAGAAGCATACCAGAAATAGGTGATAACTAAGTCGGGCCCGTTTGATGTATGTTTGTTCAATAACTGGGATAACAAGATCTATTTGTTTTTAAAAGAATCGGATCCAATTATAAAATATTACATTTTATTAAACATCAATTAATATCATCATTAAATATTATAACAAGATTTTAACATTTGCTATTTTCTAACTTAATAAAGAGAAAAGTACAATATTCAGGTTGTTTCGTGTTATATGATTAAATGTATCAACACACGATAGGACAAAACATCAATTGACAATATCTTAAAAACAGTATTTTTTTGAACCGTGCTTTATTACAAAAAAACAATTGTACGTAACTTCTACCACTTGTAACAGTTTGTCTTTCGATCTACCAATCACTCTGTATATAGTATAATATGTAAGTACATAGATATATAAATGTAAAATAAATGTTTAATTGCGTTTCTATGTAAAGGATACACTCACCTTAATCCATTAAACAATTGTTTTGATTTTTCCAGTAAGTGACAGAACTCTATGATTATTTTTCGTTCATTCTCAGTTACAGTGGTCATAATTGTAAGTAAGCAAAATTAATATTTAAAAGGTTTGAAATATATTATAAATATAGATTATAATTACTTAAATATTAGAAAGATTTTATTTTATTTTAATCTCGTTACCCATTAAGAACTAAGAGACTTAATGAAGAACGCTTTATTCAAAGGTTCATTCGACTCTTTACATTTTGGGTTTCTATGAAATTTATTCACAGAATAAATCGGTTCAGAGATATAGGCAGATGCCGATACTGGATGGTTACTTCCTGTGAGGTCAGAATGCTTTAAATAAGATTCTGATCTCTTTTTCAAGCTGTGGGGATCTATTGAGCATGAGTTGTTTAGTTGGATTTTATTTTCTGCGTTTGTGTACTGTGGTTCGCCGGTCGACGGATCGCTTTGTGTAAATCCACACAAATCGTTACAATCATTCGTCGATATTCTGTTTTGCCTACATAATTTTGGTCGCTCATTCTTTTTCACATATATTTCTTGCTTAGTATGTTGCGTATCGCTTTTATGTGAAATTAACAATACATTTGTGACTTTGACATTATTACTCGTATTTTTATTTATTAAGCCAAATGTTAAGGGAAGCACTGGTAAATATCGTCTTTCATTGTTCATTTGCCGATCATCATTGTAAATAGATTTTACATTACAAATACTTTCACTCTGGCTACTGTCAGAAGAACACGTTAAAAATTGATCATTTTGTTCATATAATGTAGAAGTATTAAAAGAGGAAATGATAATTTGTTCCTGTAATTTATCCTCTTTTATATAATTTGCTTTATATTTTTTACAAAGCAAAAAATCTACGCAGTTATGTCCATCATCTGTTTTACTGGGACTAGGAGGCAATTGTTTTTGATCTGGCTGATTCTGCTCAGGCAATTGATTTTGATCTGTCTGATTCTGCTCAGTTCTGAAGTTAACCGGTGTTGGCACATGTTCAGATTCCGACGATTCCGTTGCACTATCGATACTTACATCATCTTCATCATTGGAGCTACTATAATAGTATAATGGAGAGGGTGCTGAAAAAAAACTGTATAATTTAACATCGCTATAATTTACATAGATATTAATACGCTTGCAAAATAATTTTTCGAATATGAAATCTAAAATTACTGAACTGTTTTGGTCCTACGAATAATATGCACGAACACACACACACACACACTTACACATATTTTGGATACACATTAACTATCATAACGATCCAATCATTAAATTAATCTAGTAAGTTATAATTAAATCAAACTTTTTAAAAACAACTTTTTTTTAGCTAGCTCGTATTGGGCAGACAGAGGACATCTGAGAACAGAAGTGTCTTAATGGAAACTGAGTGTCTTAACACAATGTTGGGACAGTCCCCAAGACTGTCCCATTAAAACGTTTCCTTTTCCCAATTTTTACCGAAACGAAACCTGGGGGCATTGAATTTTAATATTTCATGTGCATCAAAGAAATGAAAATATTTAATATTTCATGGGCATCGAACCCATGGCATGCAATTCTTACTTTTTTCTTTTTTTTAGCTTCACGCTGTATCCCGCACGAGGCAGGGTAGGCAGAGCGAACCCGGGAACCTAGTGTAAAGACACTCCGTTCCACTTCCGTTTCCCTTTTTACGCCGAATTTGAGGCATTGTGTGTTGAGTGGCGGAACGCCGCGCTTTTGCCTTCTTACCAGAGCGGAGAAATAAAACATTAAATATTTAAATTGAAAATATTAAATATTTCATTTCCGCGACTGGGGATCGAACCCAGAACCTGTCGGTTACGCTGCGCCACAACATATCTATATATCTATATAAATATATATATATATATATATATATATATATATATATATATATATATATATATATATATATATATATATATCTTATCTTCTTATTAATATTAAAAATCCGAAAGTTTGTACGGATGTGTGTATGTTTGTTACTCTTTCACGCAAAAACTACTGAACGGATTTTTTTGAAACTTTGCAGTAATATAGCTTTGATATCAGAATAACATAATAAGTTAAAATTTATAGGGATTTTAACCGACATAAAAAAGGAGGTTTTTTATGTATGTTCCCCGATTACTCGAAGATGGGTGGA
>DWMZ01000093.1:0-39022 GCA_018249855.1 Eueides tales michaeli
TATATATATATATATATATATATATATATATATATATATATATATATATATATATATATATATATATATTTATATATATATATATATATATATATATATATATATATATATATATATATATATATACTAATACGTGGGTTCCGTAGGTGTTTTTGTATATGATTTCGTCATAATCAGGATTTCAAGCAAAAACTGTATATGAATGTAATGTTTGGTGGGCTTTGAATAAAGGTTGGTTATGTAAACCCTTCGTAGATATTATTGCATTGCAGACTTACGGAACCCCTTACATAACTTAATTAAAATAGTTAATAATTTTCAATATTCCTCACCAGTTAATGTCATAATCACATATAGATATTTAGAATATACATAGATTTTAAAAACGAACCATAGTTACTAAATGGAAAAAAGAAATATTGTAGAAATCATAAATGTGTTAAGAAAACATATATATTTATATGTAATAAGAATATCGCTATATATTATAAATAAAATTACCAGTAGCTAATATAATAGCTAACTTAACAGTACAGTTGTTTAGAATGAGTGAATGAATTAAAAAATATCTTTAATTTCTGTGTGAAAATTAATATTTATTTACTGTGGCATTGTTATAGTGGAATAAACGCCAAAAATGTGAATGGAATTGGTTGGCGCAGACATACGACAATCAATTACCTCACACATTCTGAACGGAGCCATATTCAACTAGATCAATAAAAATAACTATCCTGACAAACAATTAACCAAAGTACTCAAAAAACAAGTACTCTAAAAATGTTTTTCACACGTGCCACGAGGAAGCTTCTTACATCTTTAAAATAACATGATAGATAATAATATTAATTATGTTTTTTAAATATGCTCAATATATTACTTTTATAGTGGTTATATATTAAATATAGTATTTACTATTTAAGGCATGTACATTTTTAATTATTTTACTCTTTTACTCTTTTAAGACTGACTTAGTTTGAAGATATATCTAACTTGACGTTTAGTTTAATAAGTTTAATTATCTACTTGTTTACAAAGTGGCTAGAAGTATTACTATGAAGTTTACCTGATGAAAAATGTAATTGTTGTGAAACATTAAATATTTATTTAATATACAATATAATTATTATAAAAGGAGACCTGTAAAATGGCACCCTTTTAAATATGGAATCATTTATGACATTATTGTTAAGCGATGTGAATGTGTTAAGTTTGAAATTTAGTAAAATATAAAATGATGTTATGTATAACGCAGATGTAAATAGTTTATGATGATTATTCAACTTCAAGTGATTTTTGGATTACTTATAATATTGAGCATTATTATTGCACATAGTAAGTAAGTAGTGTAGAATTGCAAAAGGGGGCGCGGGCGGTGTACGTACGTACGAGTATATATTGGTTAGAAAATATGAACCAGAACGTTTTTATAAAAACAGAAAAAAGCAAAAACAGACATATTTTACATTTATTTTTCCTTTTACACATAAAATTAAATAATATTTGCAGATTGTCCATATGTTTAATATTATATTTGTCTTGTCCCACTTAGAAACGAAATTCTGCAATTATAAAAATACGATCGATTATTGTAACAAGGACGTCCATCGTCCGTAAACCCTGAATGCGCAACCAAATTCTAAATCACATTTAATAAATCTAGTATTTAAATATATTAATATAATCTATTTTAGGTGTACCTATTAAAATGTAATTATTTATTATATAGATATCTAATTGAATGCAATGTATTTTATCAACATTATAAAGGTCAGTTCGTTTTGTAAGTAGCTTGGCCATGATAGCATGACGTCAGATACTCCGCGAGTGACGGCTAGTTCCAAAAGACACTTGAAAACAGGTAATATAACGTACACAAATTTAGTAAAATAACTTCAATTTACATCATAAGCATATTAAAATAACATGTAACATGAAATACAGATTCATTGGGGAAGTTCTAGATCTGCAAAAAGCACAGAAAAATTTAAATATGTTGAAAACTTGTTTTGTCGGAGACTGGCTTAATGTTGGTCCGCGGATGAAGTATAGATGCCTAACAAAAAACGCATTACACCAATTATAGGATAAATAAGCAGTTTTTTTTTTAAATTAACCGGTCTTTTAACACTGACTTTAAAATATTGTGTTAAACACGAATAGGTACTATTTATGTCAATCGATGAGCTGCCACAAATTGCTTTCGGTTTTAATAACTATTCACCGAAATCACCGTACAACTGTAAAGGGACAGCGTCATTCTGGTTTTATTTCATACAATACAAATGGAAGTAATATAAATTGCCTATTCAGTGATACTTGAAGGTAATATAGGCTAAAAGCATAAAAATGTGATAGAGGAGAGTACAATTAGAGTAATTTTTTTTAAGATAGAAAAGCTTTGGTACATAAATTTTGTACACATTCCATTCCATGTGTCAAAGGCGGATTGAATTCATTATTTAATTCCAATATACCAGTATTATCCGATATCTAGTTGGTGGATCTAATGCACGAAGTTAAGGCGGTAAGTAGATTTTGTACTTTGAAATGAGAGACTTGAAACGTTTCGATGGTTTATCTATAGCAAATATTAATATCATAGATTGCTGTTTTGTCGCTGTCGTAGTTTTAGCATTACCAAGTATTTAATTAAGTATTATTTGGATTTAATGTTTGATATATGTGCCAGTCTCCTATCTATGTTTTCCACGTTAACGTTTACTGTGATTTCTTCGAAAAGTATATTCTCCTCACCCGATTAATATGGAAACTAGAACAATCGTCCACATCAAAATTTTATATTTAGTGCCAAAATTTCGAATGTTATTATTGTATAAGCATCTTATATAGAAAATTGTAATTGGTTTTGTTTTGTATCACTTATTACTCATTACTACTGATACAAATCTTTAGAGAAAAAATCACATTTTAAATAAATATTGATGCATTATTTGATGTAGGTATCATTATAGTGGTACCGGTGACGTCATTAACCAAACTTAGCTAATCCCTTGAGTTCTTGGTCTTTTCATTAACTTGATACTCCGTTCCGATTAATATTTATTACGTTTTTCAGTGTAAAAAAGTATTATAATCTACGAAGAGACTTTAAAACAATGATTCAAATTTTAAATCAAATAGATAAATTGTATTTTTTGATTTCTAAAATTAAATATTGCTCGGAAATAAATTAGCATTGAATAAAATATTACTTTAATAAAAAAATATTGTACGATACCATTCGTTTACTAGTATTATGTAAAAATGTATTTGCAATTGGTATTAATTTAACCAAATATATATCATAGCTAAAAATACAATGTATAATATAACGTAACATATTCAAGGAATTGTTATAAATATAATTTAAAACAAAATATATAATTTTGAAAAAAAAAAAAATGAATTCATGCGTTCTGATAAGACAGCGCGGCATTGATTTCTGCCACGCAACACGCAACATCTCAAATTCGGTGTAAAG
Organism: Eueides tales michaeli; assembly: GCA_018249855.1. Taxonomy (NCBI): domain Eukaryota; kingdom Metazoa; phylum Arthropoda; class Insecta; order Lepidoptera; family Nymphalidae; genus Eueides; species Eueides tales. The sequence continues at coordinate 3,485 of DWMZ01000093.1, forward strand.
TGGGGAACGGAACGGAGTGCCTCAACTCTAGATTCCCAGTTTCCCTCTGCTTACCCTGCCTTGTTCAGAATACAGCTTGTAGCTGAATAAAAATTATATATTTATACGGATTCCTTGAATAAACAAAAAGTCGATGTAACATAATAAAGTCAAAATTGTTTGAATGTATTCCATTTATATGAAGAGATACTCAGTTTTCATAATAATTGTGCTGTTTGCAGTGCTATTCTTCCAAAGAACTAATCCATCTTATACTTCGTGACATCTTCCAATCAATTTGATAAATTATAAGTTATTTACTTACTGTCCAGTTTCACATGTTACATTCATGGTACAAGACCTGGCATCAGAATTGTAAATTTTAAGTTAAAAAATACAAACTTAATCGAGTTTAGCCTTAATATAAAAAATCAGGTATATACTTAAAATTAATTCTTAAAGATTTGAAAAAGGTTGTGATTTAAGACCTCAATTGGGAGAATTAATAAAATAAAATTATTTTAATTTTCTTTATCTGGTAAAACAAATTGTTCAGTCGTGTTAAGTTCAAATGGCCATTTTTCTATTGATATTAAGACCCATCTGTTTACACTGCAATGCAGGAGATACTGTATATAGAAAGTATAAAGAGAATCTTAAAAAAAATCAACAAAATAAATTATACAACAACAGTTAATTGAAAAATATTACTGACAGGAATACAATATTAGTTAAATATTTTATAACAATTGTGTAGAGAATACACTTTAGTAAAAAATATTATTATACTATTCTAATGCCGGATCTTTAATACATTTATAGTAGTCACTAAAATCATGTGTTTCATTTTTAATTTTTGTGTTAAATTATTTAATGTCATTATTTTATTAATGGGTCCTATGTATTTATGAATTAAGGAAACATATTTTAAATATTTCAACAATGTTGTGGTTACTACAACGTAGTTAACTTTTGTGTGTTTTCCGATTTTATATAAATTTTGTGTGTCTAAGTAAAACTAAGGCGTTGGGAATTAAATGGTAAAAAAAGAGAAAACTATTATACCACAAATATAAATATACCAACTAGTGAATGAGCTTAGTCACGTTGATTTAATTTAAGCTTAAATTGCCACAAAAATATGGCGCCTGACATACCTATTTTATTGCATATGTCAAATTTGTAAACTTTTATTTTTCTCTACACTCAGAAAAATATTGGTTGTATTTATATACACTATAATATTATATTGCGAAAATTCATAGGAGCCATTAATGTATTCTGATTAATAACATCGCCAAAAGTAAAATGTACCTATTATATATATTTTTTTGCTAACTTGTATATATTACACTAAATAAAATTTCAATTTATTTGTACTCAAAAAATACAAAATCTTTTCAAGAAAAATATTTTGTTCCTGCTCGATGTATACGGATGGATAGATAAAGCTGAAGGTCCAAAACTATAGAGGAAATATATGAAGATAAAGTTTAATATATATTTTATTATAGAAAAATAACGCGTAGATAATTTTTACTACAAAACCAAACAAAAAAACAGTAAAATAAAAAAAAATATTTACTAATATGACGATAACGTAAATATAGGTTTTTCGTTTACAAGAGGAGGTCCAAAAGTTCATAGAATGGAGGGGATAGAGTTAGAGGCTCTCTCTTTCTTGTATTGTGTAGGCCTAATTTTCTGAAGATAAAAAACAATGATTTATTGGAATTCTCTAAGAAAGAAAACAAATGTTTCGGGGGATACTTGCCTGATGCAAAGAAACTTATTTTTTTCATATATTTTTTTCAATTATGTTAATTATGTATTATATACTTGGTAACGTGCTTATAATATTATTATTTAATAGAACTGGAAATTTGTATATGCTGAATTTGTGGATGAAATAAATAATGAATAAGAGGTATAATTTAAATATTTAAATAAATGTTGACGATGTTATTAGTTAGAAGAAAATTATCGTAATCCCTCATTCATCATTCATCATTGGTGAGGTTAATGATGTTGCTCAACTGTAAAAACTTGTATGTTTAGTTTTGTGATCTAATAAAATTATACGATCACATAATTGTTTTATTTTTTATGTTAGTATTACAACCCAATATACTGTTCTTTGCAAATAAATACAAAAAATATAAAGAAATATGTTTTATTATACCTATGGATTTGTATTTGCATTAGCTTTCAACACTTTATTCATATCAAATTATTAATTCAGTAAAAATCATGATGAGACACAAAAATAATATAAATTAATTACTTTAGTTTGATTTATATATATATATATATATATATATATATATATATATATATATATATATATATATATATATATATATATATATATATATATATATATATATATATATATATATATTAATTGTTTAACTCGATGAGGCGGACTCGCGGCCTGCCGATGGAACTCTGAGGCCTGTCGTAGCGCAGGGGCACCAGCGTGTGACTATAAACGACACTTTGTGGGTTCAATACCCATTTAAGAAATGTTTAATTAATTTTCAAATTAAGTATTTCACGTTTTCATTTCTTCGCTCTAGTTAGAAGGTAAAGCGCGGCGTTAAGTTAGCCACTATCACACAATGTATGAAATTCGGCGGAAAGTACAGTACGGAACAGAGTGTCTTAATAATAGGCTCTCAAGTTCCCTCTGTCTACCCTGCCATGTGCGGGATGCAAAAACCCTTGAAATTAAAAAAAAAATTGTTGAATTTTGTTTCTATTTACTTGTAGATTTCGAAATATAATAATAGTATAAAAATATAGTTGAAAATAGTACTATTGTACTATTTTCAACTATATTTTTATATTTCAAAATTCACAAGTAAATAGAAACTCTTAACTAAACAAATGGAGAATCTAACGATTATCTGTGGTGGTATGAAAAGTAAACAATAAAATATTTTTAATCTGTCGTCTGTGGCTCATATTTACACTAACATACATGCGTACAAGAAATGAATTAACAGACATTTCACACCACAATTAAAAAAAATAACGCCATAAATAAACACTGAAATGAATACAGTATCTATTTGTTTAAATTTTAAAAATTATTGCATATTTGTAAATATAACTACAGAAATGACATATTAATTTATTAAAAGTCACTTTTTTACGCAGAAAATTTGATTTGTTTTGAAAACCTACATATGTATATAGGTTCTAAGTAAATCACTATTCTAAAGTATTGATCCACTCTTATGGGGAAAAAATACTTACGAAGAGGCTAAAGAGAGTACTTGGCTTAGTGGTCAAAGGGCTTGGGTGTTGCATGGCCAAGAGGCGTGGGTTCAAGTACCACTACGTTAAAAATTTTATCCGTTTTCTAAATAAGTTTTTTTTTCCTTAATATGGATTAACAGCTTAAAAATAGTAGCGAATGTTTTTAATGTTTGTTTTTTTTTTTATTTTAAATACCTATAACATTTTACTTTTCTATGGTTTTTTCCTTATTTATATTGCAAATACTTAGTTCTTGCCAAATTATACGACTCTAGATCCTCGGAAAGAACATTATAGGTTTTCATTACGCTCCAATTTTTATATGGTGCTAAAACAATGCATAATTGCTCCTATCTTTTGATTGCGTTAACTTATATGTTTGATTTTTTTCTGTGCTCCATGGAATAAATATATTTAATATTAATTTCAACTTTATGTCTCCGCATTATCTCAAAGTAAATGATCATGACAGACAAACAACAAAGTGCTCCTATAAGAGCTCCTATCAGGGTTCCGGTTTTACTATTTGAAATATGGAACTCCAAAAATGGACAGAAAAAAATAAGTAATTCCGGATTTGGCGTAACGTGATCACAACTTATGTTTTTTTTTTAATAGTAAATTATTTATATCCATTATGACAAGTTGTTGTTTTAGTTAATGATAAACTCGAAAATTTCAGGTGTTCTTAAGAGTAGTGATGTTAACGTTTCCTTTTTTGTTTTGATGTAGCGCTATCTAACGGAAATTATGTTAAGCTAAAACGAAGTAACTTATAGATAAAAAAATACTTTCAACACATCAGTTACAGTCTGCCACTGGTGTAAGCTGCCACCTATCGACGTTTTTAATACTTACTTTAAGTAGATGGCGTATGCTAGAGAATTATGGTAATATCTTTTATAAAATATTATTAAAACATCATTACATCAAAGATTTACGAGACAGTAAAAGATACAGCCTGATTTATTTTACTATTAAAAGTAAATTACTTATTAACATTATAAATATAGAATAATTATTATATTGTCATAATTAAAGATTTTTTTACAATTTAATACAGAAAAAAAAATCGTTAAGATGTAAAATATTTACGGTTAATTTAACATTAGTATGTACATTTACGAATATAATAAGATTCTTACTGATCGCTATCTGCAATGATTATTAAAATTTGTATATTTTTAATATTTTATTGAATTGGCTGACATTTTAGTTTATAAAAGACAATATTTAGTTTATAAAATACTAAGACTATATCTCTATCGATATTGTCTTTGAAACGATAATATTATTAGAATACGTAAATAAATTAAATTTAGTGTAGTAATATTTTTTATACTTCCCATGGGCGAGGCCGGCCGCAACTATAATACTAAAATGTCAGAAATATCGTAGTACTTTGTGCGCACGTATCCCGGGAGGCAATCATAATTATAGCTAACGGCTAACATGCCATTGTATGAATAATGAGCTTGAACTCATTCATGCTACAGCTGAATAGTTTCTAGATAATTTTATAGAATAGTTTCTAGATAATTTTCTAGGAGAAATAATATTTTTTTATACATATTGTAATTATTAAAATTCATACATATTGTAATTGTTAAAGTTTTACCAAATTATCAAAACGAAGTAGCGTAAATAATATTGCAAACTTATTACGAATTACAATCGTATTATATATTTTGACAAATATAATAATAAACTTACCAAAGTAGCCATTCCAAACGTATAACACACCATTCACGAAAATTGATACAAATAAAAAAATAGGTAAAACAACCATCTTTTCTACTATCTTTATTCAAGACAGTCGAGAATAATTTATGATTCACAGAGTCTTAAACTGAAATATCAACAGGTTGTGAAACTACTTTTTTCAGCGTCGCAAAATCGCGTTCAAACACTTTTAAGAGACACTTTCTTAGACACAAAAGGCATAAAATTAACTTATTATTAGGAGAGCAGAGCAGACGCCATAAAAGTCTTCCTTATCAATGTACCCATGTCATTGAACTAGCTGATATGCATACAGCGCAGGTTCTATAAATCTAGATGTAAGTGCATTGACAGGGCATGACCCATTAATTTTGCCGCCTAAATACAAAACATATGAATCTTTGCCTTTTACGTCAATATTATTAAAAATTACGTTTTATTTATATTTATTTATTTATCTTCAATGATTTAGAAGTTATATAGAAATTTATAACATCTAAGTTTCAAAGGTTATGTAGCTTATTGTTCTCTATATTTCAATGGTGTCAACTCACAGTTTTACGGTAGATATTTTTGATTATAGAATAATTCAATTGTATTTTTTATTTAATTAAAAGTATAATTAAAAACAAATTATAATTATTAATTGTGGTTCGACAAATATGAACGTTTTTGTGTATTGTACTTTAGTATATCAAAACTTACTCATAAATATTTTTACTTTCATTATTATTATTAATGGTATAAAGACTCTTTCAGTTAACCTTCATATTTTAGAATAGTTCGATAAATGATTACATGAATTTGATATTAGATACTACTATATAACTATAAAGGAATTAAGTTACGTACTAATATCTAGCCCGCGGCTTCGCCAGATTGAATTACCCTTTTCCATTAATAAACGTTCCCTAAATTACTTTTTCATATGTCTATACGAGTATATACTGTGAGCACAGAAAAGTATAAAGCTTAGAGCAGACTCATAGTCGCGCAGAAATGCCAGATACTGTAATAAGCAGATGTTAGCGAAGATTGAGAATTAAGAATAACATGCTCAATTAGATTAGGCATGTCAAGCTGATGAAAGAATGGTCTAAAAAGGGTTATAAAACTAGAGTAAGTGGTGAAAGATATAGAAGAAGACCTCAATTGATCTTCTAAAACACTGTTATATGAAAACCTGGCATATTTTATAATAATTTTAACTTGTTAATCTCTACGAGATCTTAGGATGAGTAGTCTTGATACACGGATTATATAGGAATCCTATAAGGGTCCTATAAGGGTCCTCTTTTTCCTTAAAAAAGAACGGAAACCAAAACTGAAAAATAGTTGAGAATTTGAAATGTTGTCTACATTTCAAATTATTCGACTATAGTGTAACACACTCGGACAGTCGTCGTTATATAATCAGAATAATATTTTTTTTATCAATTTAACTAAGCAGTTTCTAATATTGACAGCAATGTTTTAATAGATACTAATTGATCATTATAAAATAAACGAGTTTTAAACTCTTTTTAATGCAAATGTTTCATCCACCGGTATATAGAGAAAAATCAACCTCATTTAAAACATTTTACATAAAGATAAAATATAGCAACATGATTACTTTCTAACTACTATATATAGTCATTATAGTCATTTTTTAAATTGTATTTTAGAGTTTTTATATCTTTTTGGTAATTCTTATCTAGTTAGCTTTATCTTTTAAATATTTCTTATTTTTTACTGTCAGAACTACAAAATTTACATTTAATAACGAATCGAATGTTAGAATTATATATTTTTTAAATTTGTGAATTAAATAATTAAAACAAATATGCTTACTATGATGTTTTTAGCAAAAAATCCTTATTATTCACCGTACATTATTCACCATAATGTGTAACAAAATAGAAAGTGAAGAATTTCAAATTTCCCATGGGGCCACTTTCGCCAAAAGCAACCCTAGTTGCTATCCTAAGTCAACTATCCTTTTTGATATGAATGCTTGCTCTTTGTAATTTTTCAATTAATAAAAACTATTCGACAAGAAAAGATAACAAGTACGCTAATTTAAAATGTTATGCATTAAAGAGTGGATTCAAATCATGTCCTATTTGATAAATATTCACTAAAAATTAACTTACCAATTTTCTGACAATGCATATTCTTTAAATTTATTTTTGCTCGCAAGAAAGAACGCTGCGTCTGTGTCATGCTGATAGTTTTTTGGCGCTAAGGTCTGTAAGTGATTCCCTATATATACCCAAAACTAGCGAAAGTGGCGAAGATTAATTTTATTTATTTATTTTTAATAGCACACAAAAAAGCTAATACAAAAAAATATAATCACAATTATATCACATGGTGTATATACTTTTGTATATAATTACGTACAATATAATATAAATACATGCATTTTAAAAGCGTAGGAGGGAATCGAAACCAAGGGAAGAAAAACGATCTTTTAAATATGAAAAAGTGAGAGGAATACAAAGGATTTAATAGAGGACGGTGAGCATATAGAAGTTACTATAGTTATTACTTTAGTTACAGGGAGGTATTCAAGCTGATGTCGACAATCAGAAACATGATCAAAATTACAAAGTCCATAGATAAATCAAATGCATAGATCTTCTAACCGATCTAGTTTGCTGAATTATAAAACTGACATGAAGTATTACTATGCCTATGTCTTCTCTAGGGTGTGATTTAAATGATATTTAAACTAAGTTTAAATATTGTACTGATATAATTAAATATGTAAAGAAATGTGATGATTTGAAATATTAAAATATAGTGTTATTTTAACGTAATTTGTAAATTTATTTTGTCATACTACAACATACCTACCATCTTCCAATACTAACCTTTTTAACACTGTCCTGATAGATCAGCTTGAGTCATTTCTCCGAATTTCCACATTTAAATTACTTGCAATCTTCACAAATAACTTCAAAATAAAATTTATATAAAGTAAAAAATGTTCTTTTATAAAATTTTTCTATTGGAAGCAGCTACAGTGGCAAATTAAAATAAAGTCAGACTAAAACGGTGTTGGTTGAAGGATTAATCTCCGTTCAGGGGAATTGACTATGTATTTTTTATATACGATACAGGAAGTTAGACGTACAACAGGGTTTTGGTAGACAAAGCACAGCGTTGTGTTACTAATAAAACAACAGAACGAAATTTGTCGACACTAGGTTTTCTCTATTTACACTGTTTCGCGTAAAAAAAGAAATAATGACTAATTTGTATTTATAATTATTAATTATGTGCGTTGTCTATTGTGTAAACATAAAACTAATATCATCCACGTTATCAATGGATGTCACTTAGATTCACAATTATTAAATAATATTTAGTACCATATACTATTGTTATTTGATTAAATAATTAAATAAATAATATTTTTATTTATATCAATTCTATATTAATAGTACTCAAGCAAATGACTGAAATTGTAAAATATATCAAATGTAAAGAAAAAATCGTATGTTTAATTATATTCGTTAAAATTGAATAAAACATTGTTTTGCTCGCATAAATATTGCGAAATACAATTAAAGCGGAAAGCTGTTAGATATGTTTGAAATAAAAAAACCATAAAAATTTTACATAATACAATTTAATGCAATAATATTACGCTATTACAGTTTTGGAAAAATAAATAAAATTTTTCATTCGTTTGAGTCACAGCGTTTACTAGCTTTGTTGACCTTGAAATATGCTGATATTGAGACAATTTATATTTACAAAATAATGACCAAAGGTTACATTTACGATCATGCATGAGCTGTGACATATCGAATTGCATGTATAAATTCAAATAAAAGTTTCTAAATTTGTCACCTTGCTTGTGTATTTTTATCTTTCAAATCAAGTAAAATTTGATAAATTTAGTACGATTTTGCAAAAGTAAAATGTTTTAAAGTATTTGTAGCACTTTTACATTTAAACTATTGTATATGACACAATTATATTGTCCCTTTTCAATGTTGATATATAAATAATATACGTGATTTTTATATTTATAGTTCAACAGAAAAAATTTAAGAAGTTCCTAATTTTAACATTAACTATGTATGTATATTATTCTTTGTAGCATTGCGGCTGACGTTAAAAAATCATATGGGTATTATATAAAACATACTCTAATTACTAAAGTATTCTTATAGAATAGTTATAATGTCAATTGTTTAACTTATTGCAAGTTACATATTATAGGCTGAGTTTTTATTTAACAATATCGAAATATCATTTAAATTTTAAGCAAATATTTATATATAATACATAGAATATTACGTGTAAATGTAACCTTTTGGTTCTACTATATACAATATTCTGGCAAGTAATGCCAAGAATTAATTTAAAATATACAGTATGTTTTGAATTATATTTATTGTTCTGTTATCTTATTCTCGAAGGACCAACTATTAGGATATAAAATAAAAACTTAAACACAGTTGTAATAGACTGTTTAAAAAATATATGACAGAAAATAAATACAAATTTAATTTCGTCGAATCGTCATACTAACATGAATTAAATACAAAATATTTATAATAAATCATAAACTAAAGTTGGACCCTACGAGGTAAAGCTTTGAATTTGTTACCTACAGACAGTGCCAGTTTCAGATCTGAAGATATAACCATACCTTAATTATAAACAATATAATCGATAGTAAATATCGATATAATACCTAATCGATATAATATCTTAGACATCTAAAAAGACTAAGAAATATCTTTCAATTGAGATCAATAAACATAGAATACAATCCAATTAATTATTGACATTAGAAATCAACTGTTATATCACAGTTATGAGAGATTCCATTTGATATTCGACCACCGATTTGGCGATTTTATAGCTAAAATATCATGTAGTTTTTCATGATAACATAATTTAAAACTAGTTAGACAGTGCTGTTAGTACCAACAAATCACATTTTATTGCAAACAGGCTGTAATTTGTAAATAAATTTATTAATAAAAATATTTAATACATTGTGGTTATATTAATTATTAAAAATCGTTAAGCTTGATATTGCTAGGCTCACTTTTAGAGAACAATAATGATTGAAAACTATTGACAAAAAACTAAATATTTTACATATATATATTTATGTATATTAACACTAATAATAATTGTTTTTTTGATAGCGTCATAGTTGTTTGTAGGCGCAGCTTGTGCATGAAAATTGTGTATAAAAAATATAAATAGAACCATCACCTACTAATAAATCTGTCTAGTGTTGTTCAAGTACTTAAACTACTTACCGTTCAAGTGTTTTTCCAATATGGCAAAGTCTGCGCGTATTTTGCACTCTCGTAGCACTTAGCATATTTGATATACAATATACGAGTGCTATCCTACCACATTAAAAAAAACATATATTGAGATAAAAAAAAATATACCTATAGACTAGGTTAGTACAAACAATTCTGTCTCTTAAAGCTTTTAAATAATATGCAACAAGTATTTATTGACTTTATGTAATCGCCTTTATATTGTCATCATCGCATTGTCGAAATCTATGGAAAAAGTGACCTTACCTTACCTTACTTTTTCTCCATTTACATAGTTTACAAGTTACAATAAACCATTCGAGAAATTGTTAGCTTTTCAAACCAGTCACTATTAACAAAGAAGATATATCGAATGAAGAGGATGAAGAAAGAATTTTAAGAAGAAATTAAGAATAATGTAGGAGCAAGTTACTTTACAACTGGTGTATTGTGACCATGCACCCCACGCTCTTTTTACATTATTCTTAATTCAATTTTTTTTAAATAATATTTTTTACTATTTAGTATATTTTTCACAAACTCGTGTTATTTTTATATTTTTTTAATGTTACTGCATTGTAATCGTTTCTTGATAAGTATGCAAATTTTGAAATTTATTCGACGTTTCAAAATCTGTATAAATTGAATGCATTCCTGTCACAAATACATATTGATGATGCACATAGGCCAACTTACGTTTTCCAATTTTTATTACTTGTAATGTGGAGATAGTTACGGAACATTGGTCGAAGAATCCTACTTGCACTTGACCCTTTTCTATTCATTTTATTGCATTATAGTTAGTCTTTAAAAAAATATGCAACAATTCAAACTAATCTGATTTTTCACTCAGTACAAATTGAGTTTAAAGTTTTCATTATAAATAGATAGATATATTTCAACACATACAGACATACGACAAAGCTAATAAAAGCATGTTAAAAAGAATTGTATTTTAATATACAAACGCATTTGTTTAATGGTTTAACTTATTATGTATGTCACAATCAGACCGCAATTGCATGAGCTATAATTAGGTATTTTTAATTTTTAGCTTTTATCAGTGTAGTAATAATGTAGTAAGAGGTCAGGTCACTATTTCATTACACAAATAGCACCATCTGATATACAAATTTTAAGCCCAAGTCATAAAGCGTGGTTAGCCTTATTTAAATTCGTTTTCCAATATGAGACAGTATTATTTGCAAAACCCTGAAGTTTATAATTTCACAGTCACTTAGCGTTTAACTTGATTTGAGCGAAAATATGTACAGTAAAGGCATACGGTTGAGGTATTAAATGGAAACTAGACTACCTGTATTTTTCAATGATCTAAAGGCCTTAATTTAATGAATTTAACCTTCAAACATATTCTTAAAAGGTATCATTATTATTAAAATTATAGTTTTTAATATAAGCCAGAACGCTAAGAGTCTGTGAAAGATGTAAGCAGATTCATTTCATGTTCATGTAGATAATATTGTATAGTTTAATTACTCTATGTATATATCCTCTATAGGATATGCTGTTTCGATAAACTTTTGATAAAACCTCTGAAATGCCCTCCTGAAAAAGAAAAAGATATGATTATTATAGCTTAAAAAATATTTAGCAAATATTATATATTAAATTCAATTTCGGCTTAAGAAGAATTAATAAAAGTAATATCACATATAATTTAACATATTTAATAATTAAAATTTTTCTCGTACTTCACCTAAAACATATGTTCTGAACTATATACTTTTATGAATCTTATTTGTCGTCTTAAACCTTCAATTCCTACTTTAACTCTAAATCAGCTGAAAATAAAAAATAGCACTTCGAATATTATTCGAATTTGAATATTTATTTTAAAACGAACGCTCTACAAATATAAATGGATTTAAATAACATTTATTTTATGTACTTGCATAAAATAAATGTTCTTCCAATCTAAATTATAATTTGCTCATGCTTATAATTAGATAAGACCTTTTATTCAAAAAGCGATAAATCAATTCGAAGGGTTGTAAATATTATGCTATATTAAAAAAAAACAAGAATATTCAAAATTGATTTATAATTGAAAAAGTAAAATCATGTGTCTAATACACAAAAAAATAATTACGATTAACTAAATATTTTATATAGTTATACTAGATTAATGTTTAAATACGTTACAATGTCCCTGTCGTCGGGAAGACGAATTACAAAACATGGTTCACACGATCCGGGTATTAGCTATAAAAGCGTTCCTCCAATTCATAAGGCAGTACTATTTTTTCGGTAATAAAATAGAATATAATAATAATAATATCTACCTAAATATAATAAGTAATCTGAAAAAACTTGGATTTAAATTTTCTAGCATTATAACTTAATTGGTCCTTAGTGCAAAACCAGAATGATAAATTTAAAATCCACACTTTTGTTGATGTCTTTAGATATAGAAAACGATATTAGATTTTTATAACATAAGCTTTAAATTAAGCCTAATTTACAGTTGGTTTTTAGTACTTTTAAAATACTATTCGGAGGCGCCCCTAAAAGTTATTAATTTATTTTAATGTATTTATTGATTTTTTTTAATGTATTTTTTATGATGCATGTAGAAACGCTTTTTCGGATATTGTATTCATAGTTTAGATTAATTCGTCGTAGCCTTCCATTACACTTTTTTTATAAAAGTGAAGTTGTTGGTAGAATTTACTACAAGTAATACAAGTAATAACAGGTTTCCAATTCTCTAAAGTAGGAAGAACTAAAATAAAGAAGTGGCTCTGGTGAGATTTACATTTTACAAACTTCGTCATCAATAATAACTTAGTAATAATTTAATATTAGTAATCAGTGAAATCATTAATTATTTTATAAGAGGACTTTATTTCTTATTTCTTAATACTCTTCTCGTCAATTTATAACTTAAGCATATAGCCTGTTTTTCTACTCTATGTTTCATGATGTCCTTGTCATACAAGTACATATTTTTTATGATTTTGCTAACGTAATTTTAAATAGTGAAGCTAATAACGCTAATGTTTAGTTGTTTTGTGGGAGACTGTTTAATAAATAATCTAATCGAGAGCTGGATTGCGCTCGGTGGGTACTTCAGCATGGTTATGCAGGATTATTCGAATAATAACAGTAGGCTAACTGTTAGAACATTAGCTAATTTAAAGAGCTCAATCATGGAAAACCTGATAAGCTTACAAGACTAGAAGACCGGAAGGGATGCAGTAGCGCATTTTAGACTGACAATGTCAGAAGTAGACAACACTAAGACTAAATTAGGCTTATATTTTACTCTAGTAACTCGATTTAAGACAGAACATGAATAACTTAACACTGAACTAGAGCAATTGAGAATTATAGTATTGAAAAAACGATGTGATCCAGTGGGGATACCATATAATGAAAGGTATGTACATTTTAGTCAACCATGAATAATTTTAATAGTATTTTCACTATTAACTTTAACATCGTCCCATGCTATGCCTGATATAAGTAAATCTGTATCACCGGCGCATGTGACTATCATGTCCTATGATGTTAAATGTTGACTGCCAATTTTTGTTTTGCTATATTGATAAATATCCGTAAGCAGTAAATCTTGAAATAAGCATTTATCAAAGAATTCTCCAGGAAAGGTTTTTATGTCTGATTATGATTATGTATCTACAGTTTGCTAAAATATCTCATTATTCCAAAATTTAAAGTATTTGAAATTATTAAAGTTATTTCTTTTTTACTATTAATATGTTAAATAGCAAATGATCTTTCGGACCTTGATGAATGTGTTACTGATAGACATTGATAGTAAATCCGAACGATGCCTAGCGATATTAACGTTGCTTACTGACTAATCTGCTTTACATAAGTACCATATTTTAGGGCCATGTTTGTAAAAATACTTTTTAAAGTGTTATTTTTTTCATTTTATGTCTTTGCTTAAGCACACCCTCTTCGCTCACTTTTTGCTCGACGTGTCTAAATCACCTGAGCACGTTCTTCTTCGTCTCTTTATTGGGTACTAGCTATTACCCGCGACTTCGTCCGCGTTCACTATTTTGGTCATAGTGACTTACACATAAAAGATAGGTATATGCTGTCGCGGACTTTTATTTAGAATTATTTAAGATAAATAATCCTACAGTAATCTACCTATAATTATCTTTGTGTGACTCCAACGATAAAAAAAGTTTTTTTTAAAATCCGTGTTCCCATCTTCGAGTAATCTGAGGAAGATACGTATTAAGAACCTCCTCCTTTTTTGCAGATACAGATCTCCCAATTGCGTTATTATACGAAAAAACGCCATCTGTGCCTTTCAATTTTAACGGTTGCCCTCGATTTCTCCAGGATTCCATCAACAGATCCTGATCTCCTTGCCATGGGACCAATTGTGAAATATACCCTCTCAAACAAAAAAATAATTTTGAAAATCGGTCCACCCATCTTCGAATAATCGGGGAACATACATAAAAGAACCTCCTTTTTTATGTTGGGTAAAAATCCCTATAAATTTTTACTTATTATGTTATTCTGATATCGAAGCTATATTACTGCAAAGTTTCATGAAAATTCGTTCGGTAGTTTTTGCGTGAAAGAGTAACAAACATACACACATCCGTACAAACTTTCACATTTATAATATTAGTAAGATGCAATCAGCTAAACTGACTCCACATAGCTTAAAAAGAGATCACATGTCAGTATTCATTTCTCTTACATTCTTCTTCTGTGATACTCACGTTTCGGTGCCGTATAACAGCGTCGGTACCAATACTGCATTGTGTACGGCTAAACGCGCAGTTATGCTGATGTTTCCCCGTCAACAATATATTTAAAAATAATAATAATAAGGGAATACTTAAGGGTAGTTTTTAAATAATAATACTTTTCTTTATTAACTTACGTTTACTTATTACTATTTTTGTTCGTTTTAAATAGTTCAATATTTTTATAGTGTTAAGAATTTCCCTTAATTATTTTCGTTTATTTTATTTTTTATTTCAATCATGATTTTTTTTCTTGAACTGTCTACTTATTATTCTCTTTTAGTTTATTTTAATTATTTATGTTTATGATTACTACCTTTCTTTCCTATTAAAAATTGAAGATAATTTCATAATTGTAGTGTTGAAAATAAAATAGGCCTTTAGTTTGTTAGTAAACTTTAAAAAAATACGTATAATTGTATCAGCAAAGATTCCTTCATGGACAAAGTCACTGATAAAATTTATCTTAAATACATGTTCGTATAGTTAAAGCGGGCGAAGCCGCGCGGGCCTGCTAGTAAAATCATATAAACCTTCCCAGGATTTCAATGACATTGAAAATAATTCAGGATTAAAATTAATATTCAAGTGAAATTAAATTAAGTAAAATGATGTAACAAACAATACTTGTTAATCTTACCCAACGGCTTCAGCAACAGGTCGCGTAGATTCTTGTCCTCTGAATACATGGCAAGCAAATCTTTGCAATGTTGGATGTTTCGTAATAAATCCTAAGTAACGATGGTCACGTGGATGAAATGCGCAAAAAGAAACGTTTTTCAATGAATAAAAGTAATCGATGCAAGGGCCGCTTCGAGTTCGCTGGAAAAGAATAACAACGGCATTTGTAAACCACGTTCTGTGTATGAAATATAGTCATATAAAACAAAATATAGTGAATAGTACGTATAATAAAAATATTCAGTGTAAATTCTTAATATAAATTATCTTTTTAAAATGAAGGAAGAGAACATTGTAGTTTTTTATCTATTATTTTACGTAGAAATCCATGTAGTAACAGAAAGCTTTATTATAATAGATTTTTGCCGTTATGAAACGAACACTAAAAATAATTGTAAAAGAGTCTTTTAAATGTTTATTTTTATTGAAATGTTAGATTTAATTAAAAAAATAAGCTCACTACAATATTTTCCTAATATTATTAATATATGAAATTGTTCTCTATAAATATTTTCACGGATTTTTTTCTTAATTGTACTGTATGCTAAGAGTCCATGTACATAGGGAGAAAGAATATCTTACTTCGGGCTTTGATCTATCGACCATCCGAAGACCTTGATCTGATACTTCAAGAATACAAGGCTGAGCCCCAGGATCACCACTACACTCCCCTACGATTTTCTTAACTGCTTGGCAAACAACACCAGTTCCTTTATGAGCTAATGTTTCTACTGAGCCCATGTACCTGAAATTGTTTCAATAATAACGTCGTAATTTAATATTATTTCACGAAACGCTACATTAATTTGTCTTAAATGTTATATTAATATCAAAAAATATTTTCTCCTATCATTCTTTTCTTATTAATTCGACAAACACAAGAATGAGTTAATATTTACCCCAATAAATATCGTTCTCGTTTTACTTTGGCATTTGCAGGATCGAAATCATTGTAATCCATATCAACAGCGTAAGCTGATGGAAATATACCTTGCTGGCCAGTTCGTAAATTAACACCTGAAATTCATATTATTAATTTACCATTTATTCTCATGTTTATTAAGTACCAATATATAAATGGCATTGCATACGTTGGAACACTTTTAAATGTTTATTTCGTTGTAGCTCATTTATTGGCACAAGCGTGTGACTGTAAATATGATGACAATGATCATGGTTTCATTTCCCACTCCGAAGTACGAAATATATTATTATTTCCTTCGCTCTGGAGCTAAGTCGAGAACAGATATTCTAATATTGGGTCCCATCTGCCTTACCTTCACACCATAAGTCATCAGCTTCTTTTTGCACATAGATAGGATCTCCAATCTCAACTTCAATTTCATCGTGGTGCCTTGGGTTGAATTTATGTAGGCCTCTGTGTGTCGCTTCTAGCATTTCTAATTGATTGTGGGGAACTGTTGTCATGTTACCAGCAAAGTTAACTCCGCTAATACTGCAACTTGATGATGGCGAAACTGCAAGCCGGATGGTGAGAAAAATTCAAGATGGATACCAATCTTATATACGGTTAGATAAAAACTGAGAGTAACGAGGGGATGATATTGATTAGACTATAAATAAAGTTCCGGATGTCAACTTTGTACAATTAAAGGTATTTCTATCGGTTTTATTACTAAGAAATAAGAAATAAACTTTGTAATTTATGAAATAAAAACGTACCATTTTGTTGCAATGGTGTTGGTGATAAGCTTTTTGGCCCTGTATCAATAGGTGAGTGTGCAGTACTATGTCCACTGTCGACATCACCGAGACTTTGCAGTCTTTCAGAATCTGGACTAGAGTCTTCATCGAGAAGATAGCCACATTTAAGGACAAGTAAAGGTCTTTGGCATCCTGGCCTTATAAGAACACCAGTCAAAGCTCCTAACTCATCAGCCAACGATGCAGGTTGATTAGATGGAACTACTGCGGCTGAAAATATAAATAATAGTATTTCTTATCTGGCAAGTGTATACAAACGTGCCATTTACAAGGAACGACATGCGTATAGTTTTCTAAATAAATAAATAATAAATAAAACTCTTTTATTTCGACCTCAAAGATCATTAAAATATATTTTGTTTTTAAGAAATAGAACGCTCTATTTCCTTTTGTTATTCGAATAACTTTTAAGCCCTGGGTGGGGACACGAAATCTGAATTACTAACATGGTTATTGATGTGCCGGAATGAAGTTATATCAAAGTTTCACAATGGATTCATATTGAATATCCATTGATAATTATTTTGTTTTATTATTGTTTTTATTTTCTGCTATGAGATTTAGTTGAGATTTGCATTTCTGTAAGTAATTACAAAAATAAAAGCAAAAAATCTTTAAACAATTAGAAAGGAAAATAATAGTTCAATATTCCGTGTTCATTCTTTACATTTTTTTCGCTATATCATCAAAAACAGCACAACATATCCCTTTTTTTCACTGTTTAATCACATACAATTTTCCATACTTGTTCAAATTCAATTTGGAGGTCTATTTTATAAAAAAAACTCCAAATTAAAAATAATGAAACAGAAAGTGCTCAAGCTAAAATGAGTGAGTAAATAAAGTGTAGGCCGGTACAAACATTAATTCAAAGCTCAGATTAGACCTACCTAATTTAAGGAATGTCAACAACAAAGTGTTTTTTTTTTTTAATTTCTATTTCAAATTATTTTTTTTAACATCTGTTATTAAACATTCAAAAGAGACACATATTATTTGCTAAACTTAAACTAAAAAAAATCTGTATTAAATCAAACATAATAATATTTTATTTGACAAAGATCCCTTCGTTCAAATAAGATTGCTTGATTTCATGAGCATTAATATTTGTTATATATTTAATTCATAGAAAATATTTTTTTTAGTAAATGAATAATTTTCTTATAATTCCTACCAAAAGTGAGAAGTAAATTTCGCTAGGGCTCTTTAGTCATACATGATCAGATTTGTAAAATCAATCGCTTAAGCGTTGCAATTGCATGGATATAAGTATACATAAGTTCGCGAATGGCACACAGAAAAACTAAATTAACATAAAGTTTGCATACTAATTTGGACTTACATTTTCTATTCTTGGGAATCTCGGGTAGTTTCCTCCGGCGCCTCTCGCCAGTTGCAAAAGATTGGTGATGAGGGCTATGTAGTGTGTCAGATACGTCTTTTTGAGGGACAGGAGAAATATTTCCGTTTCCAGCGCTCGCTGTTTCACTTTCGCCAACTTCCTCGTCAGGCGTGTCTTCACTTTTCGAAGACGGCGACTCATCTTCAAGACCGACATTTGGCACTAATCTGATTAAATAAAAAAAAAAACTAAGTATTTTTTATATAAGACATACTGCATTTAAGAGCTAATTATTTATTAAGAGTCAGAAAAAATATATACATATAGAACCCACTTACGAATAAAAAGGTGTCGGTGCTTTTATATGTTGTGGTAATTTATCAAATACTCTGCGAAATTCTTCGAATTCGCTGTCGGCCATGTCGAAATTGCACCTGATGTGAGAAGCGGATGCGTGCATGCGCGACTTGAACATTATCGATTGCAATTCAAAGCCATAATGAATAGAATATTCTTTGCGCATGCCCCGACTAAATGCGTGCGCACCACAACCCCTCTGGTTTTGAACATGTCACCCCTGCGATACTTCTCCTTACGTCACGCGATTAATTTTGTGAATCAGCGGGAAATCCTCGAAATACTTCGAGTTATTTCACTTCTTTAAAGAAATAATCGTATTATCGCTATAATCATGGGTCAATTAAAAAATATATTTACTTTTGCCACACATTGAATGGTTATAAATAAACTTAATACAAGTTCGGACGAATGCTCATTATTCCATGCTTATTAGTCTGAGCGAGTTCGTTTATACATCTAATTTAGATTATTTTGTTACATTCGATCTGAGGAAATTTATCGTTATCAATCGGTATAAAAACATATAATTTATCTCCAATAAAATATAATAATAATAATAATAATAATAATTCTTAATTCCAGAATATACAATGCATATAAAATAATTATAAACATTACATCATTTCAGGACAACATCAACAAAATATAGAATATTGAAATTAAAGATTTTACACACACACAACAAAGAATTTTAATAACAAATGATAAATCGAATTAATAAGATGTCAAACAACTAATAAAACTATTAAATTACAAAAAAAAGGAACCATTAATACAAGGGATAAATAATAGATTAATAAATTATGATAATAATAAAGTGTAGAACAGACTGTCTAAACATAAATCTGTACGAATAAACTTCTATTTACATTGATATTATTTTTGATTGTTAGCATAGACTGAGTTATACAATAATTTCACAAGACAAGATATATTATTTTTAACTAAAAGTACGAAATGTTTTACAAGGTCGGTCCTTGCACAAACGTAACAAATTATAGATTCGATTCTCGCTCGAGGAAATAAAATTTTAATATTTTCGTTTCTTTGGTCCCATAAGAAGTTAATGTTAAGTTTCGACACTCAATGCGTAATGCCTCAAATTTTTCGGAAAGTGGAACAGAAGTGTCTAAATAGGGACGGAGTGTATTAGCCCCAGAAATCCCCTACATGGCAGAGCTAATAGACTTTAAATTTGCCCTTTGATACAGCGCTGCATAAAAATGTACCTATATATTTTTTACTTATGAACAAAATAGAATAATATAAAATTAACAAAACCTCTTCAGAAGATCTAAAATTTTGAATATTTTTCTAAGTTCAGTCCAAAAACTAAAGAAGAAATATATAGTTAAGGCTACGTCTTCTACATTTACCCGTAAAACGACATGTTTTAACTATCAGTTTTATTAATTAAGAATTTCCTAATATTTGTATAATAACATATTATTTTATCAACTAAATGACTAATTATGTTACAATATACACTCTTTTATGTAGAATTACTAAATATTGAGACCCGTCATCGTGCAGGTGGACAAGCGTAACAATAAATACAACAAATATGAAATATATATATATATATATATATATATATATATATATATATATATATATATATAACTAAATGTCTATACATTTATTTAATTATATTTGTATCAATAATTATAATCAAAAGAAAATCATCCAGACGCATCTGTAAATAGTGTTATCGAAGCCATTCTAGTGTTATGACAGCATAAAACATCTTCATAACATAAATATTATATGGAGTATTTTAACACTAGGTTCCCATAGTGTTTTACTATCAAATTTGGTCTAAGCCTCATATTCAGTTCAAGTGCCGCAGACATTCTGACGGCTTGTGAGCTTTACTTGTTTGTTTTTCTCTTAGGACGTGCGCCCGCTCGCCTCATCGGGATGAAGAAAGACCAAAGTAAATACTCAATGGTCACGATGGTTCAACTCTAATTTTTATTTTAACTATATTTGATTTGTTTATAGGTTTTTAAAATTATGAATTTCAGCTTCCGTATTTTAAAAATGCGAAAAACATTGATGTTGTAATTAGGTACTATATTATTAAATAATTGAGTACTGCCAACAAATGCAAATATTTATATTCTTGAGCTCGAAGCAGTATGTGAAACTTGTAAACCAAATGGACGGTCCATCTTTACATTATTCAGGAACACATTTAAAATGCCCTATCACATACCGCCACTGCTCGAGATTATTATAGCTACAATCTATGTATATAAATATTATCTTGTTATAATTTGGATGAAATGAAATATTTAAAATTTTCAATTTAAATATTTAATTTTTCAATTCTTCGCTCTGGTAATAAAGCAAAAGCGCGGCGTTCAGTTCCGCCACTCAAAACGCAAACGCGTAGGAAGCAGAAGTGGAATGGAGTGTCTTAACACTAGGTTCCCAAGTTCCCTCTGACTAGCCTGCCATGTGCGGAACATGAAATATTGTGATAATAAGTTTATCATCTACGTAGAAATGCAATTTCTATAATTTAATACTTAAGTGCCTACAAGACAATAATAATTAACTATACTACTTTACATACATTTTTTTTCAATCCATAAATATTAAAGAATTGTTCGTGAGATAAAATTTGAAAAAAAAAAACATTTGTAGAAAACGTTCACAAATTTGAACGTTGTGGGAAATGAACTCGCGACTCTTGAGGGTTGCCTTGGACTGCGTTCTGCGCTTAACTGGTGTGATAGAATAGAAGAAAAAATGTACTATGAGATTTGATAGAGAGTAGCATGCAGCTGAGAAGATTATAGATTATGCAACATATGGTTCTTCCTTAGGTGACATAACATACTCTACTATATTATTACGTTCACATATTTCATAATAGGTTTAGGTACAATGAATTCTTTGTATTGTTTCTTAACCTATTGTCATTTTGTTTTTTTTGATTTCTTACGATAGATAGCTTGAATTCCGGCAGAAAGTGGGCATCGGAATGTCTTAACACTTCCTCTACTTTTTCCTACTATGTGGGATAACGCATGTGGTTGCTTTTTTAGAGACGCAAAGCAAAGAAAGAGGAGGCCTAAGTTTAATTTTTCTATATATGTGTGTCTAACTGTAGCGCGTAGCTCTTAAATGAAAAAATCTATTTAAGTGACGGACTTAAGCAGGTTTTACGAAAATATGGATCGACAGAATGAGCTTTAAGTATTTTGCAGCGATGAAGCATTTTTATTTTGTTCGCTTGTTGCTTTTTCTTTTTTTTTCTTTACAACCATGTACAAATGTAACTTATAAAAAATTTCAATGTGTATTTCTGTGTGATCAATCTTGTAGTATTTTTTGTAGTAGTAGTTATGAATGTGTCGTTGGTGTTTATTTATATCTACCTCAGATGTAATACAGTATGTAAACGGCCTAAAAATATTTTACCTTTTCCTTACCCTATCCAAAGCCCTTCAATATCCAACCAGTATAAACTTGGCTCTGTCATAGATATTGTTATGCAAAAAATATATACTGTACGTAACATTCATTACTATGACAGTGTGCTACTTAATTACATTTAATAGGTTTATATAAAACCATTAATATATGTAAAGCTTGATCCAAGCAGTCTCGATTGTGTGTAAAAATAGATGTTTAAACGTCCAGGCCAAGTAATTATTAAATTAAGCAAGGATTCTTTTTATAATAAAATTCTTCTCTGTTCTGTTTTTTTTTATATGTAATAGACACAGCAAACGAGCGTACGGGTCACCTGATGATAAGTGATCACCGCCGCCCACTGCCCCGTGTAGCATCAGAGGAGCTACAGGAGCGTTGCCGGTCTATAAGGTGTATGGGTACCGGGGTCCGGCATTACCCAATGCGAAACGCAGTGACCAAAGCCACTACTTAACGCCGGCTTTAAATGCCGGGGGTGGTAACAATCCGGTCGAGTCTGCCCATGCATATTGCCATTGCTGACGACTTGACTCTCCCGCACGTACTTTAGTCGCCTCTTACGACACCATCAGTACCAGGGTGATCCTATTTTAAGCCGGAATCACACGGCGAAAATGGTTTGAATTATTTTTTGAGGAACACAAAATTGTCATGGCTATAGCAAGCCTTACTCTCTAAAACTGACCTTTAATCCAGTGGATTAAAATCAAGACTAGATCAGGCCATATCAAGATCGTTCGTTTGATATCAAGATCGGGTGAATCGAGCTTATTGACCAGACGCCGAATCTTATTAAAAGGCTTGTTTCCGCGTTGTGTGCCGATATTAACATACTCACAAAAATATGGCTCTGTTACTCCTTCATAGCTATCGCTCTACCAAATCATCACTAAAGCTCAAAAAACATTCAATCATTTTAAAAAATCCGTCATACGTATTTTTTTTTTCTTTGACGTGCAACCGAATGAGCAGTCGAATTGAAATGTGAATATCATTTAAAAAAAGATGATATTTAAATTTTAGTGAAACTCTAGTATATCATTTTAAGCGTTAACACATAACGTTCAAGTGCTAAGCTTGAAAAGCTACACAAAATTAAAAAGCTTTTATTGTTAATAAAGTAGTTTATCCTCTTGGTTAAGTCAGATTAAATTGAGCGGAATAGGTGGTTACAGATATATTTCTTATACTCATATTTTTCTCGTACATGGTGAAATATTCATAAATCGTTCATTAACGTTATTTTTAAACTAAATTGAGATTATTCTTTTTAATCTTTTTAGTGCTTTCTTTGAAAGAAAATATTAGACTTTGTTGACAAATGATGAAGACTGAATCGTAATAATCAGCGAACGGCGTTTTATTGGCGTCTCTGAGGAAATTGAGTTAAAATCGCCTTTCAATGTAGAATTGCGGAATATTTGTATTAGATATAACCTAAAGGGGGGTGTATGTACATAAGTTATATAATATTATAATAAAAGACTTGCCTACTATATTTATTTACAATATTTTTCTTAAAAATTGGATTATGTATAGTTCATTGTATTAGTTCAACCTTGCAAGTACTTTTTTTTAATTTAATAGCAAAACAAAATAAATTTTAAATATTGAATTACTATGCGTATCATATTTTTTTTATTTACAATTATTATTAAATACATTATAAAATAATATTTTATAGTAAATTTTAATAAAAAAAAGATTTAATAAGGACTCTCGTGGAGCCGCGTACACACGTCAGGTATACTACTTGAGGAAATACAATCGTTCATATTTTCATTTAAAAAAAAGCCACTTCAAGTTCAACCACTCATCACGGAATGCCTCAAATTAAGCGGAAAGTAATACCGCTATCTTACCAAGTGCGAGGTAAAACGTGAAGCGAAAAAAAAAATAATTATGTAGGTAAATCATTAAACAGCATTAGAAAATGACAACGACGGGCTCGAGTGGAGAGACCCAATGCTACTCTTTCTTACAGTGTTGGGGAAATAAACACAATATAAATATAAACATTTTCCAAAGAGAGGATCGAATCCACGAGTATTATTATAATAGTGGTATCATTATGCTGGTCTCTGATCAGGATACCTCTAAACCATTTGTCCAAGTGTTGATCATATTAAAATAGTTACTTATTTATTTATTTATTTTTTTAGCTTCATACTGTATTCCGCACGAGGCAGGGTAGACAGAGGGAACCCGGGAACTTAGTGTAAAGACACTCCGTTCCCCACTTTTCGCCGAATTTGAGGCCGCGCTTTGCCTTTCTACCAGAGCGAAGAAATGAAACATTAAAAATTTAAATTAAAAATATTAAATATCCCATTTTCTCGATTGGGGATCGAACCCAGAACCTGTCGGTTACAGTCACACGCTTGTGCCGCTGCGCTATGATAGGCTTATTTATTTAGGTTATTTAGAAAACGTCCAAAAAAACTTATGTCGAAGGATTTGAATACGCACTTTTTTGAAACAGGTCTTATTGCACTAAGCCTATTGAAATACGTACGCTAGGTACTCAAGAATAATTGTTCAGAAGTCTCGTATCTAAAGAGAGAATGAGTATGTTTAGTTAATATATTTAAATTTTCTATAGAGCTAATTGTTCTAAACTATATATACATACATATGTATGATATATGTATGCAAGTATATACATACTTACACACATATCTATATATCGGCAAATTGTCAATTGCATTTATTTATATATGTGCAATACAAAAGACTACAATAAGAGGGTTAAAAGAGCTTTCAAAGATCTTCTTATATAGATTTACAGACGCACACGTAAGATGTGTAGATGAAAGCTAAAGTGTTAAAAAATAAATAAAACTTATGTTTCATCAACTTATGTATCACTTATATGAAATTATAAAATAGTTTCGTTTCGTATGTTTGTATGTTATACAATGTACCTAACCCCTATCTTGTCTTATACCAGATCCACAAAGCCGGTATCTGACGTCACACTGACATGTCCAGTTTACGCCTCGTTAACTCTTCTATCATACGATTAACTTTAACCACATAGTATATTAACTTGTTATACAATAATACCATAAGGACCTTAATATCAACGAGTTCTGTACAAATTTCTAATATAGTATACGGTTCAAACCAAAAAATCCTCAAGATACGTATAAGAAAAAAAATGTCAAATTCTCTTGTTCCACTATTTTTTTTTAACTTAAAATTAGGAACATACATACTTTACTTTATTTTTAAAATAAATAAAATGTTTTATTTAATAATTTATGGTTGGATTTATATTGTACCTAATAATTGCATAGAAATTATTGCAACATTTGTTTGATAATAATTGACTATAGCTACTTTAGAAGAGGTTTTCGTGGCACACCATTGTCAATGTATCGAATTGATTATGATGGTTAAAAACTTCAATTCCAACAATGATCCTATATACCTAATATTTGCATCTGTTAACGCATTTTTTTTATTAAATAATCAATAATAGAGCTTTTCCGGGTATATACCAGATATTACATATAAAAATAAATTTACTGTAGTTGGTAAAATTCTTATAATATACAATGGTTTATATAAACAGTAAAGAACACAAATGTAACTAACAAGAATAACTAAAGAGATAAAATATTTTAGCAGATATAAAAGTAAAAGTAAGTAGCTGTTCCGATAACGAACGGTACGGATGCTCTTTTCGCTAAACAATGGTAATAAATACAGTGACTCGAGCGCTTAACGCCCGTCACTCTGAGGTGGGTGGGTTTTATATGTATACCTATGTCCTAATATAAGAACTTGGATAGGTACTGACTATTACAAAAAAAAAATACAAAACAAATAGTTTTTTTACCTCTAGACTGCACAAATATGTTAAGCTAATAATAAAGTAGGTAAACTTTTTTTTTGTCATTTATATTCCCACATTTTGATAACCACTTGAAAAAATCAAATATCTAATATTTTGAAATGAAATATTTGATATTTTCATTTGGTCGCTCTAATAACAAGACAAAGCGTAGCGTTGAGTTCTGCTACTTAAAACGCAATCTCTAAAATTGGGTGCTTGGGGATCGGAACGGAGTGTCTTTCCCTCTGTATACCCTGCCTTGTGCGGGATACAGCGTGAAGATGATCTCTACCTTAGCATTCATAGTATTGACTCCTAGATTATACAAATACAGTTGGTACGAAATATAAATTTAATAAGATAAAACCCATTCAATTTAATAAGATAAAAGCATTCTTAATATTAGCGGGAGAATAAACTAATAATTTTTTATTGTAAATATGTCAGTTTATTTTGAAAATAATCTAATTCTACTATTATTACAATTAACAAAATTATAAAAGTTTAGCGTTGAAGCGAAGTGTGTCCGTGACTTAACAGAATAAAAGATCCAAGTTACACTGAACACTTGATTCAGCCAATCAAATAAACCCACCCTCCAGCAATCTCCCACGCCTCTTCTCCTTATAAAGCGGGATACGTAGCGGACAAGCCGCAGTTAACCTTAGACATTGCAACTGTCAGTACCCTAGTGTCATAAATTATAATATATAACAAGTTTTCCCAAGCCTACAATGAGTGGATCAGGCAAAGGACTTCTTGGCTTATGGTTGTACAGAAATGGATCCGATTGGCAAGTCAAAAATGAGGCTCCTCATCATCCAAAATTAGGAGAACTTCAAGCCGCTCAACATCAAGCTCATGAAGGGGAACGAATCTCAGTGATATTTACAGTTAAGAACCAAGTGGGAGGTCTCGTCAGGGTTCTGTCGGTATTTCAGGACCTTGGCATAAATGTCATACACATTGAATCTCGAAAATCAGCTATGGAAATATCTGCTGTGAGTTTAAATAAAAACATATTGCAGATGTCCAGTTTTTCCAAACTTTACTTTTTATATATATACATTTATTTTAAAACAATACATATGCCTAAAATATTTTAATGTATTCTAGTCTGATATCTTGGTAGACGTAGAATGTGATCCGCGAAGAATGGAACAGTTAAAAAGGATGCTAAAGCGTGAAGTACAAGATTTTGAAGTGGTCTCCTCTCAAACTGGGAAAGAGTTTCTGCCACCAACACCATTGTCTGCCGCTGCTAGTTTTGGTATTGTAAATCTATATTTCTAGAATATCCAAATTATTATGCACCTGATTTGACAGTCGATATCAAAGTAAATTTAATTTGACTTGTATTTAAATGAATAACGACGATCTGAATAGCTTCATTTTTTTAACTTCACGCCGTATCCCGCACAAGGTAGGCAGAATGAAGCTAACCTTATTACCAGAGAAAAGAAATTAAACATTAAATATTTACATTGAAAATATTAAATATTTCATTTCCCCGACTGGGTATCGAACCCAGAACCTGTAGGTACAGCCACACGCTGCGCCGCTGCGCCACTACAGGCCTCAACCTATATAAATATTTAATTTAAAAATCATTCAAATTTCCTCCGACTCAAATTACTTAACTAATTAGAAGACAGGTTTGACGAATGGTTTCAGAATTAATGTGATAATCGGGGAACACCAAGCAAAGCAGGTATTAGCAATACTACAATAAGTCATTAGTTAATTTAACTCAACATTATCTTCTAATTTTGATTTATAAAACCATTATTACAATCAAACTAAATAAAATATGCCTTAAAAACGAATAGAACGTTATTACATTACTTAAAATGGCTTCGTTGACATTGGAGCATGTTTCGGTGAATTTAGAAATTTTATGATTTTATTTTTTCACATTTGTTTTTTAATTTTTAAATAGTAAAAAATTATTTTAGATTTTGGTGAAATGCCGTGGTTTCCTCGAAAGATTTCTGACTTAGATAGAGCACAAAATGTTCTCATGTATGGCTCAGAGTTGGACGCCGATCATCCTGGATTTAAAGACCCTGTTTATCGTAAGCGACGGGAACAATTTGCTGCTATTGCTAATAACTATAAATAGTAAGTATTGACTAGGAATCATCTACCTTAGCATTTTAGAAATAATCGCTATTTTGTTTATATTTGTTGATTATATTTTTTTATTTTTTTATAGCGGACAACCCATTCCAAAGGTCCAGTACACGGATGTTGAAATAAAAACTTGGTAAGTTAATAACATTTCTATTGTAAATGCGACATAATTTTTTTTTAATATCAAACAAACGTTGTGAATTACAAATTTTAACGAAAAAGATCACAAATCAAAAGAAAGATATATAAATTTCTATTACAATTTGTATTGATGCACTAAATGGGATCATTATGCAAATATTTCCAATCTGTGCGTATTTGTCATAACTATGTACCTTATTTGCACTTTGGTGATTATATCATTGTTCTTATTTCATATGGTTCTGATAATGATTATATTATACGTATAATATTATTGTGACTTGCTTTTATCAATTAGAAATTTTATTACACAAGATACGAGTAGTAACTTTTAAATAATAATAGCCCTTCAACATATTATTAATTTCTGCTTTGCAAGCAGTTAACGCTATCACAATAAAGAATACATTATAATTTTTTGGTTTATTATGATTTATAAATGAAGCACTTTTATTTGATGCCCATATTAGGCGGGTGGTGCAACAAATTGCCGCAACCATTTTGGACTAGCAATAATGTTGATAAATTGTAAGTTCATTGTGATCAGAGATGAAGTAGTAATAGAAATTTCAGGTTAACATAAATATTAACAATGCAAGACAAACAAAGGCTGCTAAAAAGATATGTGCTTTGCGATTACCACTATTGCGATGAAATATTGTAAATATGCTCAAAATTACAGTAAAATATAAATATGCGTGACTTATTTGCTATCTTTTTTATATTTTATTCTGTCATTTCTTTTCTTCCATAGGTCGTCTTACGTTAAAAGTACACAATCAGTGCCAGCCATGGCAAAAAAATGCCATTAAATAGACCCTACATAAGCTAATAAAAATTTAGATACATTCTTGTGGGCTGCAAAATTTATTTATTTTCTATTGAATATCTTCTATATTCAATAGAAAATAAATAAATTTTATTTTATTTCTTAAATATGTATTGTTATTTTTTTAAATATCTTTACTTCATAAAATATATTTTCTGAATAGTACAGCTTTAACAAATTTCAACAAACTTAAATACAACACACTCTAACCAGTGTTTGGTTACTTAATTTAAATTGTAACAGCAATTATTGAATAATAATAAAACTTCTAAGATCGTTTGTTTTAAATTCTTCATAAAACAAACTAAATCAAAAGAGTTCATTGTATTATTTAAATGTCTTATAAAACTTTTATTATTAAAAAAGATTTTGATTAAACATTATTAAGGAGAATTTCTTATGCATTAATCTATTTCACCGCTCTTCGAAGAGAGATTAAGCGTGGTGCTCAATTCCACAAAAGATTAACAAAAATACAGAACGGAGAGTCTTCATAACAGGTCCCCATTGCGTACTCTGATATATGGTAATTGTAGTACGTAATTTTCGACGTTAATTGCTTTATACCTTAAAAAATAATAGATCAAGTAACATTTATTTAGTGACAATCGAAAGAAGATAAAGTATATTTTTAAAATTAAGAGAACAATTTATTTCGTGTATGAAATTTTGAGATTAAGCATTACAACAAACGTTTTATTTTATAAAACAATAAAAATACTACAATAATTAGAAGACTTCATGTCATATGATTGAATAATACATGCGTTCAGTCGATACAAAAATATAAATAATCAGTTTAAAAATGCAAAATATTTTTTTATATGACCAGATTTGTGGTAAAATAATGGGAATAACCTTCTCGATTACCTATACCTATCATTTATAATTTATATATCATCTTAGCTTTTGCTTGAATGTTGAATAATCAAACTGTTTTTATAGTCAAAGTATGTCACAGATTCATTACGTTGGGTACACTATATACGCCAAGAAGTGTATACGGACTGCCGGTTTGAAACCAAATTAAGCTGCACATGCGTCGAAGTTAGTGCAATATCCTATATAATGCAAGTTAGAAGGAGTTTGATATTTGCTACAAAATTGAGTTTCTATTCCAAGTTTATCTTAAGTCTATTTTGTATGCACCTTCTATGTAGGAGTATGTTTTTATATTATGTGTGTAACTTATATAATACTAATAATAACCAAGAATAGACGTCGTTACCCTCAGACCGTGAGTTAACTCTGTTGATCAAATAATGCTCGCAATAAAATTATATTTGAAAAAAAAAACACGTATTGTGGCTACTTAATCCTAGAAACATAAGTTTCTCTCACAATTTTACTCAATTAACCTATTATTATTTAATCTTTTGGTTAAAATATATTTTTTTTATTTCATAAGAGTAAGACATAGAATCTATTAATAAGTATATATTTTTTTCATCTTCATACTTTATTCTGTACACGGCAGGGTAGGCAGAGGGAACTTGAATTAATCTAGTGTTAAGACACTCCGTTTCATTCCCTACCGATATTGAAACATTGCGTGTTTAGTGGCGGAGCTCAATACCGTCTTTTTGCTGTGTGTGCGAAAGCGATAAAAGTGTAAATATAGTATATTTTGTTTCCTCGAGTGAGGATCGAACCCAAAAACTGTCTGTCATATTTCAGTTACATGTATGTGCTCCTGCGCCACGACAAGTCTAGTATACTTTTTTGTTTCAATAAAACATTAAGAAAAATTAAAATTACTTTATAAAATTAAAAATAAATTATAATGTATTCCTATTTCTTAGAATAAAAACCCTAGTTTAGTGTCTTATTATTATTTTTACCAATTTTAATAAAAACAAAACATAAATAGTAAAAGTTAAGTAATCATTATATATTTTATTTTATCTGTGCAATAGGTTCAGCGGGCTTCTAAAAATTGTAGCCGCCTTCTAAAGTTTTAGCAAAATAATTTTATAATTGTTCACCTTTGAGTTATGAAGTGCATGTACATGTTGGAAAACAAAATCATACGTGTCAAACGGAGTGCTCATTCTGGACATGCGATACATACAAATCTAATCACCAAGCCTCTAACACTGGTATACAGTAACTAATACTATGAAAATTTTAGTGTTGTTTACTATATTATGTTCTCATTAGAAACAGTTAAAACAGTATACTTTCCATAAATATTGCGTATATCCTGATTACCCTTGCGTATTGCCTATAGTTGTCCTTTACAATAAATCAATATAAGCCAAAAAAAGTCAATCACTTGAATCCAAAATAAATAGCGATAACAAAAGCAAACCATTTCTCTGTAAGAGTTATTTTCGTTTCAATTTTCCCCCATTATCAACAGGTGTAGTTTTAGGTAGGTCGCTTCGGGTTTTTTTAACAATGTTTCTTCCCTTTGTGTTCCGTTCAGTTAATTGAATGAAGAGTAGTGGATTGAGAATTTTAAATTAAATACTTCAATTTTTACATAAACTAATTTTGGTGATAAACTTTTTATTTTTTGAAAATCCCTTCACTATCGACACTCAATCTCAGTTTGATTATCATACTGAATCAATAGCTTTTTATTGTTTTTGTCAAACAGTGTCTTCATTGTTCTTATAATAAAAAAGTTTAAACTCGTCGCCTAAAAGCTAAAAATTGATACATTTCCGAAGAGGATAACATGTAAGCATATATCTTTATGGTGGCAGCAACACTGATGGTCGTTTAGGCTTTTTTTAATTATATTAATACACTATTAAAATACCGTAAGTAATATAGAGTAAAAATATTGAAAAATAAAATATTTATAATTTTAAATTCCAGAAATTAAACTTTTACAGCTAGAAAAACTTTTATAAAATATAGAAACTATGAGCGTTGAAAACTGTCATCGCAATGATTAATATTTAAAAATACCTAATGATAAAAGAAAAACCAGACTTATATGTTTGATGGTTACATACCTTTTTTGTAATGTAAGACAATTGTGTTCTCGTAGTCATAAAGTATATAAAAGAATTAGTCAGATAATGGTCATATACATCGTAAAAGATATAAAAAAACTGGTCAGATAATGCTCTTATACATTAGCTTCTTGAGGCTTGAACGTAGTGACCGACGCCTCAGGAATTGTGCATAATGAGACCAAGAATCAGGTATTTTTTTTTCAAATTTGGTGACGGGATTAGGCCTTACATATTTCAAAATCAAAATATTTTTTATGCAATTAAGCCATTACAAGCAATTTTGAATCGTCAATTTATACAGAAATATCTGTAGTGTCAGCTACCACCGGCTCTAAAGGCGAGTCTGCTGAGAAGAGCCGGCAAGAAACTCAACAATTGCTTTTTAAAATATAAATTAAAGTAAATATATAACATAATTAGCTTCCTGAGTCAGTATCAACAGCATTTAAGCCCACGCATTTTTATCATGGTAATAATTAACTGATAGTGCTCGGGTCCGGGGTCTGTACCACCCAAGGCATTAACTTTACGCTCTAGCTTCAATTATGACTTGTTTCAAAGTTCAGTTATTTTATAAATATCTTGGTAATAAGTACCGCATTGCATCTAGGCTGGCTAGCACGCAGACTGAGGATAAACGTGGTTTTTCCCTTGGAAATGCCGATCCTGTGTCAATTTTAGCTTGAAAGTCACATTTTGACACTTGAAGAATTTAAAGTAAAAGATGAAGAATTAAAATACTGTAACTGAATAGTTACAAAAATACAATTCTTCGTTTGAAATATATTATTTCAAATGAAAAATTATATTTTATGAAGAATTGTAAATATATTATTTACGACAAAATTTACAACTTAAAGATATTTTAAAATTTATAATTACAAAATGAATTTACTAAATTATTTAGTTTAATTGCCACAATGCTTCACAGACATAAGAGAAGTATAGTTTTATAAGTAATTTGAGACTTAAGAAATAATTTGTCTGCCAACTTATTTCTATATATTACCACTACCTAAGGCTTGTCGAGGCGCAGTCAAGCGTACGACCGTGTGACGGGACAGCTTGTGTAAAACTGCTAATTTAATGTGTAAAAGGATGGATTTCAAGTGTAAAATTTTATGTCTATAAAAATATTTTTTTAATTTAAAAATTAAACGAACAACGTCAACTTTGTTACAGGGGAGTTATTTTTCGGGAGCTTTTTAAGTTATACCAGAAGCACGCTTGTGATGAATATCTTGAAAATTGGCCTCAACTTGTTAAATATTGTGGTTATAGGGAAGATAACTTGCCCCAGGTATGCATATAATATAATTAAACAATAAATTTATTATCTCAAATCAATCAAAATATAATAAAAAAATATTTGTGTACTGTCTGCTGAATACTCGTAGACAGTCTACATAATGATGGTAAATAAATCGTGCGAGACGAGTATTGCTACGTAGTAACAGTGTTCGTAGCTATTATTAAAGACGTCTACGGATAACCCTAGACGTAGGCTACATGCATACACATATCTTTGTATAGTCTTACATTCATATATACATGTATTAGGATACTTTTCCGTCAAT
The DNA here is from genome assembly GCA_018249855.1 of Eueides tales michaeli. NCBI lineage: Eukaryota > Metazoa > Arthropoda > Insecta > Lepidoptera > Nymphalidae > Eueides > Eueides tales. The sequence goes on from DWMZ01000093.1 coordinate 37,540, forward strand.
GTACAGGTCGATATATTATAACAGTTTTTTATTCATTTTAATGTCATTATTAGCTTGTTAATAAGTTAGACGAATATTAATATTTTGATGTATAGCTATGTTTGTTTCTTTTATTTAAATTATTTACATATTAAAAATACAATACACAAAAAATTAAACATTTTAATATCTATATTAGTAAAGGTAAAACTTTTTTTTACAAAAAATGTGTATAGGTACACATTGGTAAGGCATTGCGTTTTCTTTGCATCAATTCGTCTTCTAGTTCATTGTTATCTAATTATGTTTATAATTACTAGTGAAGAGAAATTACAAGAATTTCCCTGTAAAACATGAACATAAAAATGCGCCACCTCACTGTAAATTGATTATTTCCTTACTAATATATCTCTGTGCTATTTATATTTGCCACATAGAGTTTTGTTATTGTAACCATAGATGGCACCTCTCCTTTTCACAGCAACGACACTAGATGACATCAGTATCCATTAGTAGCTACATGTTGCTGTCCAATTTGGTAGAAACCAAATTTTGATAATGAGTAAACTAGCTACTAGTCTAGATTGGAACTGAGACAGATTTTACTATTTTTTGAGCATTTTTTGACTATTATATTTTTTAACTATTATATTTTTTAACTATTTTTTGAGCATTTTTATATTTTTTTTCAAATATGTAGGAATTAATTATTTGTTTAAATCCCATTACGCCTAATGTAAGAAATAGTTCCTTATATTATAAATGTAATTCATTTAGATCTTAATTTTTTGGTCAACTAACTGTGATTCTGAATTAATAAAAAGAAATGAGAGTCTTGTTATACGTTTTGAGTAGCACCAAGAACATTTTTAAAAAAATGATTACTTAAAAGTGTATTACTAATAGTATTCTATAATTCAGGCAAATATGTAGATTAAACAAACGATTTCATAATAATATTAAATCTCTTTTAATAAAGCTAGAGGACGTCAGCGCATTTCTGAAGCGTAAAACTGGATTTCAACTTCGTCCCGTGGCTGGATACCTTTCCCCTAGAGATTTCTTATCTGGCCTCGCCTTTAGAGTGTTTCATTGTACTCAGTACATTCGCCACTCTTCTGATCCATTTTATACTCCAGAACCGTAAGTATTTTTTTATATAGAAAAAAGATGTATAGGTATAACACAAGATGAACATAGTAATAATATCTATGAATTCGCAATTGTTACACATTTAAAGCCGATCTACCCACCACGGTGACCACGAATTACTTTAGTGTTCGAATCATTGGGTTTTCAAAAAATATTTAATAATCAATAGGTATATATAATAATAGTGTTTTTACTCTTATAAATAATTGTACATAAATGTACGTGTATATATATATATATATATATATATATATATATATATATATATATATATATATATATATATATATATATATATATATATATTTATATATATATATATATATATATATATATCTATATATATATATAT
>DWMZ01000094.1:0-38960 GCA_018249855.1 Eueides tales michaeli
ATATATATATATATATATATATATATATATATATATATATATATATATATATATATATATATATATATATATATATATATATATATATATATATATATATATATATATATATATATGTATATGTATCTTTTCTCTTAAAAAGATCCCCACCTGTATAATTAGTGATAACAGAAGTGGGTACACATTTAGGCATTTTGGAGGACCACTCCCCGTTCTCACAGCGCAGCATGTTGTCCCCTGTCAGCTTGTAGAGGCCAAAGTGCTTGCATCTCGCTACTATCACTGAGCCGTGCGGGAAGTACGTGTCGATCTGTTACCATTTATTATTATTATCATATACATAGATGCTTCCAGCATCAAACAAAAGCAAATAAAAAAAGGTTATAATAGAACATTTATGATTAAATATATTGCCTTGTACTGTACTGAGTTTATTGTTGTGTGTTATAAGTATTAGTATCAGAAATTAATTTTGAGTTTTAGCAGGATTAGAAAGAAAAAAAATGATTATTTAGAGAGTCTTTTTATATTTTTTTCTGTAATAGCTTAAATTGCTTAGTTTAACTATTGATTAATTTTTAACAAAGAATACTATAATAAGCACCCAAAAAGCAAAATACCCAACACCCTACAACACAATAAGTTTGTTAATAATCATATTAAAATTGACATACTAAGTGACTTTATTGACGTTCATCTCGGCTCTTTTCCTGTAATATGAATTAAGATGTAGTTGATGATGATATGATTAACAGTTCATAGCATGGTGCAGTGGACAGGCACTTTATGTGATGGTTGTGGGTCTGCACTCAATATGAATTATTACATTTCAATAATTATATTTTCTTTATGTTTGTGTGATTTCTGTTTACAACTTAATCCATTATGAATTATATTAATATTCAGGAGTTGTAAAAGCTACTACTTGGATTTTTATGACTTTTCTGCTATATAAGGAAATTTAAAAACTATTTTTTTTTTAATTATAAATGTGTATTAAAAGAAAGTAGTCCTTTAAGAACAATATATCTGTAATATATTTAAATGAAACTCACCAAAATGGAATCATTTTTGAAAGCTACTGCCAGGAGGGGGTTTTGATTGCGATAAAGGCATTCACGGAGTATAGGTTGAAATCTACCATCTGTAATTGTTTTAACTATTATTTCAATTAATAATAAAGTTACCAGTCAAGAACTATATTGTTAAGAAAATGCAGTTATGAATTGAAATTTTATAAACAAAATAAAATGTAATGTTTAAGTTTTTACATGCTTCTAGTGTTCATCACTTTATCAGACATTATTACATATGTACATAATTATTCAATAAAATATTTTGTAACTAAACAATATACTTAATAATAAAAATCTTGCTTACATTTTTAGAATTAAAAAATTTAAATATTTAAACCTTTATTGCTTTTCAATCTAAAGTTAAGCCAAGATAAAAATCTTTCACAACATTATTTACTTTTATATAAACCTCATATTTTAACAGTTTTATACAATGAAATGGTTTGAGCAAGTTTAAATACATACTCGTTGTTTGTGAGCAGAGGGGGCCCACCCAATTGCCATCAATGCATTTTATCTTGCATATAAGTCTTTCATTTGTAGGACCAATCAGTCCTGGAAACTTCACCTTAAATGAAAATTATGAAATATTTAATATTTGAAAATAAATACTTTGCTTGGAAATAAATATATAAAGGGGCTTAACTGTAACACATGTAACACATGGTGGGATGCCCACTCTGGCAATTGAAATATTTAATGTTTTTATTTTTTTACCCTGCTAATAAATGCATGTTGAGTTCCATCACTCAAGACTCAATGCCTCAAATTTAACAGAAATTGGAAAATATTTTATTTATATATATATATATATATATATATATATATATATATATATATATATATATATATATATATATATATATATATATATATAAATAAATTTGTTAGTGTGTAAGTATCTTATACAAGGTGTGTAACTCAAGTAATGAGACTGATTTTTGTTTAACTTTTTATTCAAAAAGAATTACAGTTATTTATTGTCACCTTTAAAATAACTTCCTTCTGAGGCCACATAGCACTGGAGACGTTTCTTGCACTCCTCATAGCAGTGTTGGAACTCCGATATTGGAATAACCTTCAGCTGGTCAGTTACAACCATTTGCATGTTTTTGACTGCCCCAAAATTATTTCCCTTGAGGTAATTTTTCAACTTTGGGAAGAGAAAAAAGTCACCAGGCTGGAGGATCCACAGGAATGTTGTTACTAGCCAAAAACTCGTTTACTGAAATTGTTGTGTGACAAGGAGCATTATCGTAATGCAACACCCACTTGTTCTTGATGTTTGGTCTCACAGGAATGGCCCTTTTTCGAAGTCTTTCAAGAACCTCTCGGTAAAAGTGTCGATTGAAGTGGAAGAATCCGTCCATATTAAAAAAAAACACATGCATTTGATCTTTGACTTCGCCAACCTTGACTTTTTTTCCTCGGAGAGGTTGAAGTGTGCCACTCCAATCCTCTGGTGCTTGGTTTTTGGTCGTACTCAAACACCCAAGACTCATCACCACTAATGACACGTTTTAAAAAAGGGGGATCCTTTTTTAATTGAATTCGAAAATTCAAGGCTCCTTTCCCTCCTGATGTTCTTTTGGTCTTGCGAAAGGTTTTTGGAACCATTTTTGATTCTTTAATATCGCCATCCACCGCAAGCAAAACAAACTAACGTACCCAATTTGTAAATGTCAATGTCTAATTATTCATCTATTGGCTCTACATATTAGGCCGTTTTCCGAATTGTCAAAACAGTAGAAACGACGTTTAAATTGCTAACGTAGGGTCCGATTTAGTGAGCACTCAAAGTGAGTCAGTGGCAAGAGAGAATGCTATTTATTAAATATTTTTACTATTTTTAAAGTGTAGAACACTTAGGAAAGAAAAATACTAAAAATATTTAATAAATAGCATTCTCTCTTGCCAAACGATAATTCTAACGAATTGTCTTTAAGTAGCAAAAATTTGTAAAAATCTCCCTACAGAGGTGCTAACAACATAATAAATTGTAAAAAGCGTATAAAAAATTCGACGGAGCTTGGTGAGAACGAATGGCTTAGGTTAGGCTTAATTGGTCAGAGCGCTTGGACAGATTCTAAGAGGCGCAGGTTCAAATCCTGCTTCGTTCAAATTTTTATACGTTTTTAAATTTATAGTAAAGATAGTGACATTGACCTGGGACGTCAAAATAATGTCAATGCTCACGATAGTAACGCTCCTATCCGTCAGTGCTGTAAGCTCTAGTCATGTCATATGTAACGTCAACGTCACACGAATTTTACTGCATATGGGGTACGCTATGAACGCTGTTTTGATAATTCAGAAAATGGCTTAAATATGATGTGTTTAGACATTTAGAATAATTTTAATAACAAAGGTTGCATGAAAATTAGGGCCATTTTCCGAATTGTGCACACAGTGCTCATAGGTACGGTAATTCGTGCTTTTCACGCTCACCGTTAGGGTTGTGGATGCTATGACTATATAGGCCGTTTACTGAATTATCAAAACAGTAGAAACGACGTTTCAACTGCTAACGTGGGGTCCGATTTAGTGAGCACGCCAACATCTGGCAGCTGTATTAATAATTCAGACCCCTTGTGAGTGTGCAGTTTAAAGCAGTTTATTTAAACGTCGTGGGTGCTGTCACCACAAATCGGAATACGGTCTAGATAGCAGGCCTAAAGGTTAAGAACAACTTTGTAATTAATGTAATTTGTTCTATGTGACTGCTATATAAAAAATGTACACAGCCAAAGATTGGTAGTATTAGTGCACCTATCGATAATTTAGACTCTTCTCATCTTTATGACTTAAAAGACTCAAATATTTTTGGCAATCATATAAAGTTTAATAGTAGCAAGATGTAAATCTTTATTTCTTGTATTTTTATACATTTTTCATCTTGTTTTTTCATACCTTTTCTACATTAAGCATATATACCTATTTTAATTTATATTCAATGCGACTGAAATGCTAATAATTATAAATGCTATTTCATTTTAAGGATTATTTTGCTATTTCACTTGAACGATTTATGTCTATTAACATAATGTACTACGCCAACACATTTTTCTTTTACTCCTTATGACTGATTAGTATAAATTCCAGATGAGCGAATGTTGCTTCATCAGTAGATGCACTTTTGTATAACATCTCACATTATATAGTCTTAACATTTCTTTTGTTAAATATTTAATGTAAAAGTTTTTAATTATATTATAAGACTTACCTCTGATATTTTAGAAAAGTCTGATCTGAATCTTTTTATATCGAGGTTGTCGTCGACCGTTGTGACGTCTGGGAGTGAACATTTAAAATCATCTGAAATCGATGAATATTGAAAGTAGATAAGGCAATCGTAACGTAAGGGAACATTATAGGAATTTTACGAGGCCAAGTCAGGGAAGTAATTATATGTACTTGAATTATTTTTTTATAATACTTATAAAAGAAAATAATTCGTCTATTCATCGACTGTCGGATTGTTGGAGAACGCAATGTCTTGAAGCTAAGATCTATACAGCTCTTTTACACTGTGGGAGATGCGTAAAGACATTTTCTTTTAAGCTTATTTGGTGTATATCCAAATTACTTTTATCAATTTAATCTACAACATATAAAAAATAATATGTATTAAGTATGTATCGAGATGATAACAGTAAAAGGGTAGAATAAATTATTTTTATTATATAATACTATACTCATAAAATCACAACCTAAAATGAGTTTCAAAGATTGGTGTCATCACCCAACATGCAAAGGTAAAGAGACAGAAATTGGCAGTTCAAAGTTGAACGTCTGAATCAGTTAGCACAATTTGATAATTCCTACGTATAGGCCACAATAGAAGCTGCATTAAAGACGTTGTTATCAACAAAGCACAGTTTGTTTGTAAACAATGAGGTATTGAGTTATTGTCAGTGTATTGCTTCTATTAGGACAGCAACAAGTAAGTACTAAGTCAAATATATCATTTCCTACGGCCACGGATGTATATCTATCTTGAATAAAGGACATTCCCAAGGACCTTGAATGTTATCAAAATGGCTCCTGGATAGAGCGCATCTACGCAATATATGCATTGCATTGATCTCCTAACTACCGCATTATTGAATATAATAAATAAACTCTGGAAATTTTCCAGACTAAAAGCAATAATTTAAACAATGCACAATTTATTTATATTAATATCATAATTTGGACAAGCGACCGAATAAGAAATAAATTCTTAGAAGAAAAATCACTTACCCAATATATCAGAATCATTTGTCGTAGTACACAAAGCGGTTGTCACGAAGAGCAGGAACAGTATTAATCTATTCATTTTGTAAGGTCTTTTAGGATTGAATACACTTAATTGTTCAATAAATCACTGCCTTAGCATCTTCCGCGGGATAGTTACCCAGTGAGAAGGTAAACACTACTGTACTGGCAACTAGCTGTTTATATTTAGTAATCGCCGCTATTCGTCGCATATCGATGCTAATGGCAAAAATATCGATGTGAAGCCAACTGTCGGACAAGATTACAATAACTAAAAAAAACTAAGAAATTCATTATTTAGGTTTACTTTCTATATAAAAATTGTTACAGAATAAAAAATATTAGAAAGTTCGAAACGCACACATCATATAAGGCTATATTGCTAGCATTTTTTGCTTTCTAATTATAAATTATTAGAAAATGCATCAACATTAGCATATATACTACGTATATTTTGATTTTTCGATGTACCAACTAGCGCCATTATTTTGAAATGTAAGTAAGTAATATTATAATTACTTTTTAACACGCTTTTATTAGCTTCGATCGTGTTATGGAAATTTAGGGCGTGATTTTGATCCATTTTGTAATATCATATTCATTAGAAATTCACCTGTTTATTAAGAACAGATGACAGTGTAATAATATGAAAAAAGAAGAAAAATACAATTTTGAGAAAAAACTAAGAGAAAAGACTAAAAGGAAAAAGAATATAATTTTATTTGAGTTACGAATAATGTAAAAGCAGCGTTCGGTGCATAATGCCAATAAATAATTTCAGATATCTACTTCAAAGTTAAATATAAATATTTTTTACTTTTTAGTTATTTTTTCACTAAAGTTTATTTACTATTATTTAGTATAGACTATATAACCATAGACCATAATAGAGTATGGACCATAGCAAAAAAAAGCTTAATATTATTATAAAATGTGTCTGGCAGCATTTATGGAATTTACGGCAGCATTTTAAATTTTCGCGGTATTTTTAATTTTTATTCAAAACTTTATTATCAAATATTGATTACACATTTCAATATTAATGTTATAATAATTATTTGACACTGAGTTAAACCTCACTAAAATCTAAATACCTAAAATCATTTAAATGCGCTTAGGGCAACGTGGATTGGAAATCATTTATTATATAAATGGCGATCTGTTCATATTTTAATTTAAACTATAAAAATATTAATATAGGCAATGAATTAAATTTTAAAGTAATAGTGCGGTAGTTTATATATAATTTATCAATTTTTTAAACATCTAGTGCTAGGTATTAATCAATGAAATCAAGAGCGCCTAAATGTTAAAATACATTTAACCTTCATATTTCTAGAGTACTAGAGATATCCTTTGCTACTGCATTGAAAAAGAAGATAATAAAAAAAAGTTTTGTCCCATTAAAAATGATCAGTTTCACGTGACTTACTGCGACATAATATGTAGTAATAATCGATCGATGAATGTATTTACCTATAAGTAGGTAAATATGTATAGCTCAATTATTGATTTGTTTTAATTGAAGGCAATTGTTACAGTTACATATATTATATGGACTTACACAGTAATATGAGAAGGTACTTCGTGTGCAAACAATTTAAAATGAAACACCTCTCAGCTGCTTTTTAGATATAAGGTACTTACTTAGTACTTTATTCACAATAAAAGGCTTAATAAGACTAATACAAATAAATAACTCAATAAAATAAATAATATATACTCTCGCCTTGTTGCCGGAATAAGAAAAATTAAATATTTCTTGTGTGTGAAAATCAAAAACACACGAAATTCACTTCAAGCCTCGTCAGGTGTCGGGAAAATCAAGAATAATAAATAGTTCGTTATTTATTAAACATTATTTTAAAATTAACGTACAGTAACGTAAACAATTATTTTAATGTTCAAATATTAGTTTACTCTTATTTGACCGTGATACATACTAGTAACGTAGAGTAGGGATGAAAGAGTCGCTTTTGACAAATCCTTACACAATATGTACTTATAAAATATATAGAATTTGTGAAAATTATGATTACTCATAGCTCAATTTAATAGTAATATATAAATATATAAAGCTTAAAAGTTTTTAATTTTTTTTATGTAAACAGCGGCTAATAGGCTCTACTAATGGTACTTCAAATTATTTTTTTTTTATTCAAAATGAGAAATCGCAAGGTTCACTTTGTGAACGTCTAGCCATTTACCACCGGTTCACTAAAGTTACTGCATTACCTACTGCTTCGAAGCTCAGCGGTACATGTCTCTTTTTAAATCAAGTTTACATTATACCTATTATTATAAGTGACAACGGTACATTTAAAATTTTTGGGATCCTATTGTAAAAGCTTCACATACACAAATACATACACAAATAAAATTTCAATATAATTAAATGGGCTTACCTACGACCCTCTTAGCCCCGCTCTCCACTATTACATAAAAAAGAAATATATTAAAATATTTTTTTTATTTGTCATTTAAAAATTGTTATAAACGTATTTATGTCTTCTCTCATTTGAAAATGTGATTATAGTTCTCTTAAATCATTCAATGATAAATTTAACCCAATAAAAAGTTTTCCATCCGCCTGGCAGGGAAACCTAATGATTGATTTTGTCATTCATTAAGTGTGGAGAACTGAGTGATTTATCACTAAATCCTACTCTGCAGTGTTCTCCTTCTACAAACCCAAGAATAGAAAGAAAAATAACTAAATTAAAAATAATGATACACGTGTCGGTAACACGTTTGTATTTCATGAACATTAAATGCTAACGCTCACGTCTGTATCCTTTAATTTTTTAAGCCTCTTAAGTAGCGTAGTTTGCGTCACAAAATTGAAATGTTCTTTACTGAATAACAACGTTTTACAATATAATGACAGTATTAAGAGTGTAAAAGTTATATTAAAGTACGTCATTTTTTATGTTTGCTCAATTCGGAAACAACAAAATCACTCTTCGGTTAGTATTTACATATCAAAGTGAGTGCTAAATGTGTAATAATTACTTATATTTTCCTATTGTATCATTTACAAAGTAAACAAAGTTATATAACTTTTGTAATTTAGGTACATTTTGTTGAATTTTAAATAACATATTCGGCTAAACAAATACGTACAAATACATGTGTGATTACAATCACAAAAGAATTTTTAAGCTACCATTACCCATTTAGAAGGTCGTATAATATTCACTTTTATTTAAAATAGACACTCTAAAATACAGATTATTTAAGCATCTTTAAACTAACTTGTATTTAGTCAGCTTCACGCTGTATCCCGCACATGGCAGGGTAGGCAGAGGGAACTTAGGAACCTAGTGTTAAGACACTCCGTTCCACCTCTGTTCCCCACTTTCCGCCGACTTTAAGGCATTGCGCGTTCAACGCCGCACTTTTGCTTTATTACCAGAGCGAAGAAATGAAATATTAAATATTTAAATTGAAAATATTAAATATTTCATTTTCTCGAGTAGGGATCGAACCTACAACCTATCGGTTACAGTCACACGCTTGTGCCGCTGCGCCATGACAGGCCTCCTAAATTGCATTTACTTCATTTTAAATTAAAATAATAATAAAAAGATCTAAAAACTGTAATACTATAGGGTCTCGCATACATTTTTTATATATACATAAATATCCAATAAAAGCTGTAGTATCCAATGGATTTTCTAAGAGTTCAATGAAAGAGTGTTACCTTGGATTTACAGGCGCTTGTTTGTTTAAGACTCGGTGAGAAGCGATAACCATTGACTTTTCTGAGTAATCTGAATAATATTTTATATATATGTACTTAAAACATTTTGTTATAATTTCAATAACAAAAAAATATTATTAACTACCGGCCCCTGCGCAGCTTCGTTCGCTTCTTTTTAGTAAAAACGAAATCCTTATAAGATCAATTTGTAGTTCGTCCTTTTAGACCTTTTAACTCGGGATCGGGTGTAGTTAACAAGCTGGCATTAGTATCAATTATTACTAGAGATCCTTGGTGCACAGAAATTAAAATTCTAATTCAACGTATTCAATCATGATATACATCATTTTTGCTGCACACACAACCTGTAGGGTGCTTCCAGTGATCCTACAGTTATGAAGGTTAACACGAAAGGAAAAATTACAATACAAATAAAATAAAAATCGCATAAAATGAGTACATACGCCCGTAAACACACTTGATCGATATTTTTAATATATAATACAGTATATGTAAGAAAATTGGTTTATTGTTTTAGAATGGTCACTTCGTAAGTTGTAATTTAAATATTTTGGGCATTTATACGATTTTGGTCGCAAATATGGTCTTATGCATTAAATTATAGAAAAAGAGTCATTTCACATCTATTCAGTACCGCCAGCAACGTGGTTTTTCCGGGTTAATTAATACACATCTAGTGATTATTCCTGGGAAAATTTTATTATAGCTTCCTCAATCAGTCATTGAAAGTCCCATAAAAATTTATTCATCTGTTCAACAGATAAGCTCGAACAAACAGAAAGACTGAGAAAAGAATTAAACCTGTTTTTTCAGTATCGTGTAAATAATTACATGCACACATCAGATCTAGTAACTGTAAAACAAGTTTCATTTGGAACGGTCCAGTAGTTTAGAAGATGTGTGTACTAAACACTTAAATGTTTATTTTATAAATTGATATTTTCAGTATTTGTACTGTTTTATTATAGTATCTATAGATGAGACAATTGCCAATGTGTGTTTCTGAAGGTAGGTGTATTAAAAATAATACAAGAGTTTAATACAAATAAAAGCTTGTAATTGAGAGGAATTAATTGTAGAAAGATAAAGTTTTACTTAAACTTATCTGAGTAATCAACAAAATTGAAATCTTATGACCTACAATATAACATGATAACATTTACAAACATTGATTACGCTTCAAAATAAAGAAAAATATAATAAATGTTCTATTTTAATATAGTTAAGCTAAACAGTTGGTTTTTGTTCGAACGCTATCACTGGGATCAACTGGAACGTTTATTTTATAGGCAGGGACCTAGTGAGACACTCCGTACCCTCTTTTATCTTATTACCAGAACAAACAAATGAAAAAATTCAATATTTAATCTGAAAATATCAAATTATTTAATTTCCTCGACGTTTACAGTCACTACGAGAGGTCTCAATACAGAAATATTTAAAAAAGTCTTAAGACTGTAAAACTTTTTAACATATTATATTAGCCACATTTATAAAGCTTTCTATGATTACGCAGAACTAACAACTTTTGATTTTGAAATTGCGGCAACCAATAATAGACAATAAAGATTCGCCCTACAAATTACAAAACTTTAATTGAACAAAGCAAAAGTCAAAGTATGTCAGATAGGAGAGAAAGAGAAAAAATATAAAAAATCTATTGTTTAAAGCCAAACAATTGAAATGCCTGTGCAAAAATAATGAAAAATAACATGACAATGAAGAAACTATATTCAACTGTATACCAAGTCTTATTTCTAAATAATCGTACATTTTTACTTTTTTTATATAAATAATTTCATACAATGGAAACCTTAGAAAAACCTATAGCAAAGCATTTCTTATTATTTATAATTTTTGTTACAATTTTTAATGAAGCAATCATCTAAACTTATAAAAATATAAAAAGTAGGAGTCCTTCAGATTGTTCTTACAACACTAAATACCTACTTCTTACTTAATAAACATCAAATATAGCTAAAATTTGTCAGTCACATAAGGAACAGATTTTAAAAGTGGAAATATAAATAGTCTTGTCTTAACATAAGCACCGACACGAAATCGAGGCCAGTACCGGTTATTTAGCTATCCATGTTAAATTATTTAAAATCTTAAATTTCTTAAAGTTTGAGATGAATTTGATGTGATTAAAATAATTTTCTAACAGCTTATAAGCAATTTCTAGAAATTATTATTTTTTTGTTGTAACTATATAAAGAATCATAACACTATGAAATAATCGGTGTTAAGCTTAACATTTAACAACAAGTTTTTTAGCCTAAAATGAGAGTAATAGAAATTTCATCAATTGTCAGTAATAAGGACTGAACACAAATCTCATATTCAAGATATTGACCGATTCAATAGTACGATGAAAAATAAATATTGTTAATCTAGTCAGTCTTACATTTGGGCACCTTAAATCACATCTGTGCACAGAAAACTTAGATAGCACATTGTAAATATAAAAATATACATAAAATAATAAAAATCCAATATAGCAAAAAATCTTAAAAGGTAAATAGCTTAACATTAATTTTTAATCATTATAGCATGAACTAATTATTAATTGTGTAACAATATTGACATCTGACTGTGCGCGTGCACTATTAGTGTGCAATCAGATAGTACTTATATTCAGGCTAAAAGCTAGGCTAGATATAAACTTCAAAAATACTTCGTTAGGTTAATATGGAATCTTTTGGCCGTAGAGTTTGTTCTTCTTCTGCATTAATACGGACAAACATTACATATATCTATAATTTGCCAGCAAATATATCATTTTTCAAATGTTAACTCAAAGTAAATACAAAGGTAATCATTTACTTAAATTCTGTATGCCAATGTTTAAAATATAAGGACTAATTCGACCTTGACCAAAGTCAATCCTAAATTCGATTACAAGGAATATTAAAAAAACTTACTTTGTAGTTTTACAATCAAAAATTCAAGTAAATTGTCATTGTATCAGAGGGGAAAAAAACAATATTTACAGCTGCTGAAAATAAACTGACACAGTGATCATATATATAGTATAAATCCAGCTTGCACTACCATTACTCCCTCAATATCTAGAGTTATTTTCTACAATTGTAGGTATTTATCATGTGAGTAAGGTCTAGATGCATTCAATGTCATACAAGAAGTCTCCTTGAGTAGCGAGCAAGACTGCCAATTGTCAGCTCCTATTAAGAACAATAAATCCTAACAACTTGTTCTTATCATGTACTATTAGTACTATAGTTTTATATATTTTCTAGCCTATATGGTTTACAATTCATATAATTATAAGAAAATAATTAATTTTGTTGAACACTTGGTATTTATATCATATCTCGTTTTAATCTTTTTCGTTAAATGGTGTAAAGCTGAAAAATATCCAAACATATTTTATATTCCTTATAGACTAATTATCCTTGTTAACGAATATTTGAAAACAGTTTTTGTTGTTAATTCTGAAATTAGAACTTTCATTTGTAAATGTCTAATGAAGTTGCATACCAATTACAATAATTTAAAATATATAATAAATTAGTGATTTAACAATTAAATATTTCTAAATACTTAGTTTTAATTGTAAATAAAGTTTATTTTTATTTTAATAGAAAAGTTATATGTTTAATAAGATAATATGGCGTTTTATAATATAGTTAGAGACAGTCAGTAATGATCCAAGACACTGGTCAGTTTGTACTTAAATAAAAAGGTTTACATATAGATCACTGTAAAGAAATTCATGGTACTTGTCATTGTAATATTGTCTATATGTATCACACATTTTTTTAGTTTTGTGCTATATCCTACATATAGCAAAGAAATTATGATCTATTATTCCTATCCATACTTGTACCAAATGGAGGATCAAGTGGGAATAAAGTCCAATACAATGCATTAGGAAAAGATTTATGGTCTTAAAAATTATTAGACTAGCTTATATAAATTTATTCAAAATCACTTATAGAGATTCTTATAAGTGGTTCTTTATTGTCACTTTTTAAAATCGTTATAAGTCACAGAACTTTACTATTTAAGGACAGCAATATATAGAATTATGAAAAAGATTTAAATAATCTTGAGTGGAAGCTATTATTAATAGATCTTTCATATCACCACATAGTTTAAAAAGGCATCAATATCACCGGAATGTAGCTTAAATGTAAAGTATTCAACAATTTACTAACGCTAACAATAATTCAAATATAAAATTCATATCTACTTGCATATTTTAATGGATGTATTTTTTATTACCCAAAATCCAATTGAGTATGGCGGCATGGATACATGTTTGCCATATTTAATATGATGTGGCTGAAGATCTAAATGCTGAGATTCATAGTATAGAGGCCATCCATTCAAAAGTATTGTTTTAGTCCTCCTATTATTCGAAGGTGCACTTATAATGTATTCATCTATATCCATATCATTTCCATGAAAAGCTGTTCCATTCAAAAGAAACTTAATTTTGTCTAATTTTAAATTAATAGCATATATGGTGATGGCACTGGTGTCATTTGTGTATTTTTGATTGGCACAGTGAGCGTAGATCCTTTGATAAGGAGAACATTTACAATTTATATGCAAAACTTTGTGCCCAACCAGCTTTTTGTATAATACACTTACCCACCAGTCAGGTAAAGGTTCTAGTTTGTCACTGATCAAGCTGTAGTTGCCCCCATATAAGCTCTGTCTTACCACGGTAGTTATATTGTACTTTGCACATAGACCTAGCTTGTCCACCCAAAGTGGTGACCCAGCATAAGTATTGGAGAGCCCTGGGGCTCCCCCACCATAGGAACTACTAGTTTCACTCAACCACATAGGTATGTTATGGTATTTCTTTGTATGATTCTGCATTACTTCAATCTGCTCCTTGAGTAAGTCAAAAGTTTCTGGGTCCCAAAAATCATCTAGTTTTGCAGTCCTGCTGTTTAAGTAGTATTGATGCCATGTTCTTGCATTTATGAAATGTGAACCATTGCCTAAAAACTCTACCATGTACTTGAGGCAATTAGGCTGATGTTGTTGAGGCCTGGTAGTGTCAGGGCCTACTAAAAGAGATTTTTTATATCCATGATGATTCAACAGCTTACGTAGTCTTTTAAAGTCATGGGCCAAGGTTTGCGGACTAACAGTTAAGTTGAAAACATGTCGGAACGAATTTGGTTCATTGCCAAGTTGAAAATCAATATCAAAATTTCTTATTTTTGAATATTCTAAAATGTCAATAGCATTTTGGGTATCCCATTCCTCCCCATTGCGTAAAAGGGCATTAAAAGTAAACAGCAACTTTAAATTCGTAGTTTTACAAAATTCATTTATTTCATTCCACTTTTTGCCGGTCATTATAAAAAATGGTAAGAATTTATGCGCGCAAAGCTTCTGGACAGAAGAACAAGTGCTATTTGATTTAGAATTTACAGGACACTTCTCGCAGGAAACTGTGAATTCGTCTTCGGAGGAAAAAATCAACCGCTCAGACATTGTGCCTCCGAGGCGGAGTCGCGCTGGGGCCAACGCGGCCGTCAACTCTTTAAATTTGGCGTCATTGAAATCAACATCCTTGTAATTTTCTATTTCCGATGTATCAAGTCCTACGCTGAGAAAGTCGTTTGGCATAAATGGATTGTTTTTTTGGTGAATGTTTATAGTAATGTAGCATTTTTCCCCAATGTTATATTTCACAAACAGGCCCAAGAGAGCGATGTTGCCGCAAAAAATTATAGCACATGTCAATACTAAGCGTCTGTTAGACAACATTTTTAATACACGACTCCTGTGTGTTGCGTCGGAGTCTCAGAGAGGGGGATCAATCGGAAGAGTCATTAACACTGTATATTTTATTTACTTAACTGTCAAGACCACCTCACAACTTCACAAGATGTTAGTGTAGTGCAGACTGACAGCGATAGACACTGATTGACGTCTCGATTCGATGACATAAAATAACAATATCGAAACGAACGACTTCGATTGCAGGTGTATTTGTAATTACCTACCCACCTATAGCTACCGACTTATAAATTCTTATAATTCTGTGGACACCCTTCTTGGGTGTCGTCGCCGGCTTGCCTGTGTTGCTAGTTATAATTAATGATGTGTCAACTTGACTCACTTTCACGCGAGTTAACCCGAGTCAGGGCTAACTCGAATTAACTCGAGTTCAATTCTCTCTTACTCAAATTAGAATACTTGACGCCGCCATAGCCATTGAACCGAAGCCCTCCATTTTTTGGAGTGCCAGTTGTTATTGTTACATAGTTAATCGTGTTGTTATGTAGTACGTAGTATGTACTGTTGTAGAAAAAATACCGGGAAATAAAAGGAAATATCATGTTTGGGACGCATTTGAATCGCCAATGAGTGGACGTGTCAAGTGTAAACAGTGTTTATTGTTTCAAATATGTTGGGAATACAACCACTTTATTAAACTACACAAAAAGCCCAAGTGTTGCCGTTATTGAAACGATTAATTTAAATGAGACTTCATCATCAGCAAATACAATTAATGTTTAGGTTAAGCCGTCGCGTCTGTCTACATTGGAAGCTGAACCTCTTAAAAAAATATAGGGGATCAAATCCGCTTGACTGTGCCAAAGAAGATTGTCCAAACATTTGGTAATAAGGCTATAAGTAATATGATAGTAAAGGATCATCAACCTTTTCAAATAGAGGAGAACTCTGACATTCAACAATATATTTAAAAACATTAAAACCTAATTATGAACTTCCTAGTAAAAATAGTATTGATGGTAAAAAATATTTATGTACGGCGACTGAATCCTTAAAGGAGTTGGAAGGTGTTTGCTGCTTATCGTTGACGTCTGATATCTGGACCTCAGATAGTAGCAAAAGCTTCATAAGTGGGAAAGCGCATTACATATATTAAACTCAGCAGTTATTTCTACTTCAGAAATAAAACAGACCACTTGTAAGTGTGCTTATAAATACAGCAAGTTGTAAATATAACCTAACATAGCATTTTTTGATATAAACATGAATGAAGTATGTGGTGTAGCCGATGAATATGCTTGTATTTCAAGCATTTTTCGCAATCGAGGAAAGTGATGATAGTGACATTGACGCAGAACGTCAAAATGACGTCAAAGCCCACGATGCTTACGTTCTGACCTATCAGTACTGTAAGCACTAGTGATGTCACATGTGACGTGATAAAATCCATAACGCTAACGGAGAGCGTGAAAAGCATGAATTATACTAAACGTTGGCACGCTATGAGCGCTGTCAGTACAATTAGGAAAACGGCCTAAGATTGCTCATAAATTTGTATACCGGCAACATTAGTTCCGTCACAGCACTTATTTTCAAAAGCTGGAATTTTGTGTAGTGACAGAAGAATCGTCAATCTCCTCACATCACTATAGCTTGCAATAATTATGTTTTTTATATTTTAAGAAGTACTTTAAATCTTTCTCTTATACTTTTATGTTTACCTAAAACGAACGTTTTTGTTAAAATTTAAAATAGGTACTTATGAACTTATTTGTACGTAAATTTAGAAAAAGTTTATTTTAGATTTTTTATAAGCGTTTTTATAGAATAATAAGTCAATCAGTCAATCAGCTATTTGTAGATAAACTGTCAAGAAATTATTTTGAATTGTCTTCAGCACTGTTAGTTTTACTTATAAGTAAATTGTCCGTTCTTTAAGATGTTGTCTAATGTCAAAAATTCTAATTTGACATTAGACAACATCTTAAAGAACGGAGTTTCTGAGATTCTGAGTTTACACTCCGCACCAGCTTGTAACCTTTGATTAAAATATATTGAATGAAATGAAATATTAATTATTTTCAAATTAAATATTTAATATATTAATTTCTTCGCTCCGGTAAATAGACAAAAATGCGGCGTTGACTTTCGCCACTCCATACGAAATACCTTAAATTTTGGGAAAAGTGGGGAACAGAACGAAGTGGAACCTAGTACTAAGGGCACTAAGTTCTCAAATTCCCGATCAAAGAAATTATGAGTGTGGGCCTGGGTAGTGAGAAAATGTTTTAAACATATAATCTAGCCGCGTGGAGAATGCAAAAATAAAATAATTAATATAAACAACCGCAACCAAAATAATAACATATTAATGAAAACGTAAATAAAATGTGCTATTGAAATAAAAGGATGTTATATTGTTTCCATAATTTACAACATATTGCAGAAACCTTTGAAAGAATAATGTTTTACAAATAAACAATATAAAAAAAATAAAATCTGTTATATATACTTGGTTGATATGATGTTTGTTTCCATTCAATTTGTATTAACGTAAAAAATGTAAGTGGTGTAGATCAATCTATCGTATTTTGAATGGAAAATCGACTTATAAAGATAAATATTGATGATGATTCGAAAGTGCGAGACCAAAACTATTATAAAAAACATGTTATAGAATAAAAAAATGATAATAATTCCTTTAGTTTCATTTAAAATATCTATCAAACATGCAAGTATATAATATAACGATTTATATGTGAGCGAGTTGCTTGTAAGTGTACAGGTTCGGATTCATTTTGCAGATGCCACTGTAGATCAATTTTCCTCAATAATCGGGTAAGAGGGGACTCGTTTTCCAGTGTTAAATTTAAATTTAAAATTAAATACTTTATTCTTTGTTTCCTCTGCCTACAGTGCCATGTGCGGAAAACAGGGTGAAGATTAAAAAATAAATAATCTGTGTATATTATGTACTTATACTTTATATATTTTTTCTAAGAGAATTCTGATAATCTGATATGATAAGTATCTGCTTCTATTTATGTTGGTTAATATTGTAGGAAAATTACAAAATATAATATAAATGCATTTTAATAAAATATTTTACAAATGTGTTTAATTCGTGAAACTGCTAGTTATTCCCAGATGAAAAGTATTTCAGTTCCACTAGAGGGCAGGCTTAAGAAATATAAAGATATAACTATTAAGTATGTATTAACTTATTTTATTCCTACGTATGTAAGCTATAGATTGATGCCACATATACCTATTTAAAAATATCTTAACTGCAAAACATTTCAATATTGTCTCTGGTTTCTCTATGTTACGAAATAGTTAAGCAAAAGATGGCGCTAGTAATATTTTACTCATGAAAAAGATTTTTCTTTTAAAATATTAGACATAGCATATACTCATTTGTTGTAATTTAAAAAAGTACAAGAAAGTAACACTTAACTTAGCTTCACGCTGTATCCCAGAATACTATAGAGAACGCAGCGCCAAACACTACGGTCTCGGCATAACTTTTTCGCCTCATCCACTGTCAACAATGTTTTCATACATGGCCTCCGGGGGGCCTCATGTTTTTTATATGGCCTTCTTCTATTATCGTAGATACTGTGTTCGCGCGGCATTGAGTTCGTATTCGGCGAAAAGTGGAGACCGGAACGGAGTGTCTTAACAGGTTCGCAAGTTCCCTGTGTCTAACCGGGGCGGGTATATTAGGGGCGTATTTTAAGATTGCGCCCTCTGGGCTCCTGTAGCTTTCCACCCCATCAAGGAACAAAAGAAAACAAAAAAATATAGATTTTACATTCTTTTTCTGCGGACAAAATTAAAAAACATCGTTTATTTGTCTTTTGCAGATGGTGTACTTAAATTGGATAGAATTACAAATTTGGTGGATACAGCGTCATAGGATGTTTTACGCCTCCTTAACTCGCCCAACAATTAGTCGCATATTGGCAAAAAGTAATCACTTTGAAATAGTCCTTGTAAAATTACTTCTCCTTCGCGTTGCTCATGCTTATTTTTTCTTTTTGTTAACCTTTTGCGGCTATGTTTGTAATTTTCAGTACAATCTTCTTTTTCAGCTCAGCATCTTTTTCATTTTGAAAAATCAAATGCATTGAATAATTTGCGTTGATTTTTCGCACAAGTAATCAGGGAATGGTAAAGACCTTGAAAAATTTTGGAAACGGTATTAAATTGTTTTAGGATTGATCCCCAGAATTCATATATTTTTTTGGCTCAACTGAATTCCTTACTGTTTGTAAGTAATTCAGTTGAGCCAAAAAAACCTGTAGTTTCATTTTTGATTAATGCTTTTTGTTGCGAAGAGTTATTTTTTATTGCTTCCAGAGCTTTAATTATTTGTTACCAATTTTTATTCAGGCTCGTGCAAGAATTATTTCTTGTCGACCACCGCGTAAGTGACAAACCTTTACCTTTTTAGGTTCCGTTAAAAATGTTTGCAATATTTTTGTACGTTTCGTCGACCCTGTATAAACGTACGTACATATTTTACAGTAATCCAAAGAACTTTGTAGCTTCTGGGCAACACTCAGCTGCTGAAGAACCGATCAAGTTTAACAAATGGGCGGCGCAAGGAATATAGGTTGCATATTGGCATTTTGCTTAAATCTTTTCTTGCAGGCCGTTATACTGTCCAGACATGTTGCTAGCATTATCATAAGATTGACCTCTACAATTGGCAAAATTGTGTCCTCAGCTCAGCTCAGCAGCCTCACTCTGTATCCCGCACATGGCAGGTAGGCAGAGGGAACTTGGGAACCCAAAGCCAAGAACCCTTAAAAAAAAAACAAGCAAAGTGGTATCATCTGCATAAGAAATAATTCTGGCGTTGGGTACACCTTGGTTGCAAAGTTCATTAGCATAGATTAGGAATAGTGTTGGTCCCAATACGCTACCCTGATGAACTCCGTACGATAGGTTCGCTTTATTGCTAATGTTATTATTAATTGTAACTATTTGCGTTCTATCAGATAAATAGCTTTTAAAAAGCTCTAAGGCAACTCCTCTTATACTAATGTATTCTAATTTATTGTATAGGGACTGTAGAGTAACCGTGTCAAATGCTTTAGAGACATCCAAAAAGATTCCGAGGATTTTCTTTCTTTTATCAATATTTTGAGTCACTTCGTCGACGTGATGAGTGCATCTTCAGTTGATCTACCATTTCTAAAACCATACTGATTTTGAGAAAGCAGGCTATATTTATTCAAGTAACAGACAAGTCTATTGTTAATAAATTTTTCGAAGATCTTCGATAGTGCAGTCAGGACAGATATGGGTCTATAGTTACCAACGTTTTCCTTACATCCTTTCTTATAAACTGGGTAAACTGGGTAACAGCATTTTTAAAAGCTTTGAGAAAATTTCCCTGAGACAAGCAAAGGTCAAAGTAATAGGAGGAGTGAGTACATTTGCAGAAGCTTTGAGGATAGACGACGGTATACTGTGCCACCCTACAGCACAATGACTTTTAAGACCGCAGATTATGGATCTGATTTCTGAGTTATCAGTTTCATTAAAAACCATTGAGTTAGGTGTCGCCTGAGAGGTGATATGTGAAAGATATAGTTGTGAAATACTATTAAAGTGATCAGAAGCTGCCTATATTAGCAAAGTAATCATTTAGGTTGTTAACTGTTGAGATTGGATCGTTAGCTAATTTTAAGAGGTTGTAAGAGACCTTAGTATTGTCTTTGGTGGTGTTAGTAACTTTTTTAATAACTTTCCATGTCCTTTTTCAATTTTTGCCTGCCTTCTGAAATTCGGTGTTTTCGTAATTACATTTAATTTTTTTTAACAAGTTATTGCAGAAGTTTTTATAACGAGCATAACTGATTTTAGCAATCAGATCATTGGGATTCTTCATGGTTTTGTTCCGAGTTATTATGCAACGGAATAATCCAGGAGTGATCCAGGGTTTTATAATTCTTTTCCTAGAAGCTACGATGCGCGTATTCTTTTGAATAGCAGAAGTTATTGTTTGTATCAATTTCTCTGCAGCGTCTTCTGGATCATTGTTGCTTAAAATATTGGCAAAATCAGACTTCTCTAGTGCAGGAACAACTGCTGGTTCATCTACACGTGTGGCTGCTTGAAGTGTTGATGCTCTTGTATTTATTTATATATTTTTAAGCAAAGTTTATAGTGTGTTATTGGTAATTTTATATATTCGGTTAAACTTTTAAATAATTAATAAAATACTGTAGTATATGTATTTAATAAAATATACATTTCGTGTACGAATACTATCTAAACTATCATCATTTTACACAATTGTTTTCGTAAATTCGCATCACTCGGTTACTAAAAAACCTTCATTGTGTGTATTTCTATTAGGGAGTCTTTCTTCATTTCAATACAATACTACATAATTTCAGATCATGGAAAATGCCAAGAAGATGTAAAAAGACTTTTTTAGCATTTTCCATAATCTGAAATTATAACGTAAGTTGTGTCTGGAGAAGTACTAAAACGTTCAGAGAATACTCGCGGTATATGATCAATGACGTCACTCTCTAGTGGTGGCGCTACCACTTTCGTAGTGCTCGTGAAGAAAATAAAAATATTTCCGCCATTTTGCTGTACCTATATGATGATAACTTTAATTTGAAATATTTCTTAAGCTATTAACGCCCTCTTGTGTTATATAGCGAGCGTGTTACTAGTATGTATGTTCAATGCTATGGTTGTAATCCTGATTTAGGTTTTTCTGCCTCCAACAGATGTCTCTAGGCACATTGATTTGTGAGTTATAATACTTATAATAACATTTTCAATATACAGTTTATTTAGCATTGAACTTTTTTAACGTTTTATATTTCTGACCACAAACACTAAGAAACTGTCAATGGATCGTTGGCCGTTTTTATTAGTCGTTTACTCTTTTTTTAAGAAAAAACTTAATATTGTACTTGTAGTTTGTAGTACTGTTTTTTACGTTTTACATAAGATGTGGCAGATTATCCAATAAAAGTAATTTTTAACTTCAAAAACGACAGAATTTTATCGTTGATGTAGCATAGCCAAAGCGGGCTATTCCTGAGATTAGCGCATTCAAGCAAACAGCTTCAACTTTATAAAATTAGTGTAATTAGATAAGTTATTAAATGTTAGTCATATAGGTACCTACTTAGTAACAACAGAAACTTGGGTTTTGCTGTAAATCGAAATTCCAGCTAACTAGAATAGAATAGAATAGTTATCTTATTTAGTATTCTAAATATCAGAATAATTCTATATTTTAATTATTTTATTTTTGAACGTCAAACAATTTACCACCCATCGATCTACTAAAGTTGTTGCTTCACCTGAAAACAACCAACGCAGGAAACGAGGCGAAACTATTTTTGAAATAAATTGTTTACTGAATCGCACTTACTTATTACTAATAAAGATACCTCTGAAATAGACTGCAACAAGCTTTCTGAAGGAGAGTTATAGTTTATAAAATCATTAATTAGGTAGATAAAAAATAACGTTTTTTTCACATATTTTAACAATGTAATAGAGAACGTTCTTGGTCCTTTCTTGAGATCTTATGGTTAAAGAATTACGTCCTAGTCCCATGGAAGAATCACGGACGTGATACAATCAAATTACAGGTGCCCTAAGTTGAAGTCTATTTCTAATATAAATATTAAGGACCTCACCGATTTTGGTAAACTTTGGTTAGGTTTAAGGTTTGGTTTATGAACTTTTTTTCTTAGCATTAGTGAAATCTTAGGATAGTCTTAAATATATTAAACGTATAAAATAAAAACGAAATTACCGATAATGTTACTTTATTGAACAATAGCGGAATGATTAAATGAGTTACAATTACATATTATGCCTTATCTTAACGTACATTACGTTTCATGAGCAACTGAATAGAAAATAACTAAAAAAACTATTGTTTTAAACTATTAATGAATTAAAAACAAACTTTTTATTGTAATTATGAACTAAGGTTCTATTGTGGAATCCCCCGTTTCTGATACCGAAATTGTTGAAATTTGTTTTCATATTGGACCTCAACATGTTTACGTTTATTTAAAAGTTTTTTTTTATTTGAAAGAGAGAATTTTTAGGAGAAAAAATTACATTCGAAATATACCAGTTAAAAAAAAACATAAATTAAATAAACTATCAAAACGAAACAATTATATCTTTAGATATTTAAACTTAAGTAAAAAGATAATTATTTAAAATTTCAGTATTAACAAATTAAATTGTCTATGATATCTAAAAAAAGACTAAGTACAAAGAGTTGAAATAATATTGAACACGCCTGTTCGACTAATGCGAGTGTTGTTGAGAAAATATCCTAAATTTAGAAATTGATAAATTAATTATAACAACCTTTTATATTGTTTCAGTAAATTCGTGATTAAAAAGCACAATTAAATATTTGAGACACTCGCTAAGTCAATACCTTCTCTTCTTCTTATACATGTATCAAGAGTGGTATTACATTATAAATGATATTATTATAATTAATTTAGAGTTCATCATGTTTTGGTCCAGAGAACTCTTCGTGGCTGATAAAGCCGTTCTTGTCCTTGTCCTCATGCTGGAAGATCTCCTCTACCAGCTTGTCGTGGCTCTCCAGCATTTGCTTGATGTCTTCACTCATCTCAGCGCCGTCGGATGGCACCATTTGCTTCTTGAGGTATTCGCTTACCTATATGCCCATTGATAAACATATTAATAATAAGAAACGAGACAGTAGATGAAATACTTATTATAATAACATAATTTATAACATTTATGATAAACATATAACAAACAAAACAATATATATATATATATATATATATATATATATATATATATATATATATATATATATACATATATAATCATATGATTATTTACAAGTTCTAGAACACTGTTCTATAGATCAAGGTAATGTATTCAATGCCAAGATGTAGATATAAAAGGAGAACACAATTCCAGTTTCAAGCAATAGGCAATCTACTGAACAGTCAACATGTAAACACAGAGTATACAATAATATTATACATATAAATGACAGATATTCTATGAATTGACTCCAGGCATTGCGACGAAAATGTCATAAATTAAAGAAAAAAAAATAAAAGTCGACATTCAGGTATAATAAACATTCAATCCAGGCCTATATAAGAAGCGTCAGTCAAAAGATCATTCTCAAGAGCGTCCGAGAAGTTCCAACACCGAACTACGAGTACTTTAGGGGAACCAGACCTTAATCCATCATAGACTGACCTCCTCCCGCGACAGTTCCCTATCGCCGTCGGAGTCCAACGCGAGGAAGGCTAACTCAATACTCACTTCTTCTCTGGACAGCATATTGTCCTTGTCAGAATCGATCTCTTTGAAGACATTGGTGGTCGGGGGAGAGTCACCAATGTTGATAAGTTCGACCTCGAAAAAAAGGGCGGCCTTGGGGGGGATTACGTTACCGGCTCCGCGCTCGCCGTAGCCGAGCGACGGCGGGATCACCAGCTTACGCTTCTCACCTGGAAAGTTCAATGGAATATATTACTTTTGCAGAGTACATACATAAGTGGAGGGATGTCCCAAAATATATTTTGGTGAACTGAGATAGAGAGCGGACAGATATAAAATTATTTCGATTTTATAACTTTTAGGAAAAATGTAAATAGTTATTAAAAACATATTAAGCTCAATGAAATCTTCAATAGGCATTGAACTGACTACCTTAGTTCACAGCTGGCGAATTTTAAGAATAACAGGATGTATGGTCTTAAAATAAATTAGCACACTTGTAAAGACTGTTGCTAGTTTTGGATAATTATTTTAACATCTCCGTTCTATTCTACGCATCCTACGCCCCTTTTTTTAGTTGTATCTTTACTTTGTATCTATTTGAGTGACACTATGTGTCAGTTAGCAGCGGTAACACACGCTTTGAGGATAGTATTTTTTTTATTTTCCTAACGATTAAGAGATCCACTCGGCGCTGCACCGGCGCGGCGTGTCGCTGTACGACCTAATCTGTAAATGTTGCTTAGTATCACGTTCTATTTATTTAATCGTTCTGGGAACATTTTATGTAATGATGGTGGACTACACAGTCCTTATATTTAATATTGAAATAGTCATAATTAATACTTTATTTTGTACTGTTGTCAAATTAACAAATATTATTAAGAGCCTGAGAAATCCTCAGAATGTGCTCAATTTTTAGTTTTCAAGAACTTTTTGCAAGATACAAGGTAGACAGACTCAGTAATGTCACTTTGTTCTCTGTTCTTTACCACCGGAACTCTTTAATTGCTTTTGTCTATAAAAATAACGAATTCAAAAAAATGTGACAAAAGAAAACATAAACAACCTATTCTTTTATGCACACACCAAATTCTTGTAACTGAAGGAGTGGAGGGATGTTTGATTTATCCCCACAGTAGTTATATTGTATGGAGTTTGTTCGTGCATGTGGAATTTAACTAGACGCTGCTCGCGAGAGAGCGGAGCCGCTCAAAGAAGAACTTGTTGCATAGAATGCGTCGTTACAAGTTATAATTACCTGGTTCTATCAATTCGGGTGTGTTATTTGATTTCGGAAATGTATATTTTTAGTTTTATAAGAGTTGGACGCCAGTTTTGAGGTTTTTAAAGGCTTTTGCTCGTACCGATACTGAGAGAAACGACGTAGATTAAGATTTGATCTACTAAAAAAGACTTTGATTTCTTTTTCCTGTGTTGGTGACGTTTAATGTCTCAACATTAGATGCGGTGCGGCCTATCTACGATGAAATAGCGAATATATATAATGTAGACGGCCCCTACAATACACCTTTTTTACAAGCATATGTAAAGAAAAATGTATGGATTAATTATTAAGCTGTCACCACAAAAGTCATTTAGGGCAAGAAATTAAAATATGTTTACTGTATCGTTCTGGTAATAAGACAAAGCGCAGCGTGAGTTCCACCTCATAGGCCGCGAAGTCTTAAACTTTGTGTGGTGCGGGAGGGAAGGTAAGTAGGGTAAGGGAGTGTTTTAACACTTGGTTCCACCCTGCTATAAGTACAGTATAGCGTAAAACAACTTTTTTATTTTCACAATAAAATGTCTTCTTGGTACTTACCAACACACATGTCTAATAGACCTTGGTCCCATCCTTTAATAACTTGTCCAACGCCAATCTGGAAGGTGAAGGGTTGGTCGCGATCTAAGCTGTAACAAACAGAAGACAAAAATTATTTTTTGTTCTCTTATTGGATGGAGAGATAGATATTTTACAATGATTTTTAAATTCGGTATGTCGTATTCAATATTTTAAGTATCCAGCTCTAAGAAAAGCGAATAAATTAGCATCCGCACTCTGACTTTAATATTTTTTGAATATTTTTGATTTAGGAAGCGAACCAATGCGACGAATATGAACATGTAGCACATATGTTGCAGGACCGGCACGTGACGCCAAAATCAAAATCTTCCGGCTCAGAAGGCAGGTCTGCTGAGAAGAGCCGTCCGAATGTGATCGGTTTCAGATGTTTTAGAACTGTCCGGAACTAAGTGTTTGAACTGATATATTTGCGGTACTAAAGGTGGTACTACAGGGGACCATTCGCAGAGACTGCGTTTACTTTAATTAATGCTTATAAGTTTATAAGTTTGGATAGAGATATGGCAGAAATTACATATTTTATTTATTCAGATTGCAATAGCAAGTGGCTATCTGAGCGTCTCAATGCTAGATGACTCCCGTCTGATCGACATTAGACAATTTTTCGCTTTTTTTTTGTTTCGCTTTGATTTGATGACTTCTGCGACTCACGCAACGTTCTCATAGGAGGAACAAAGTCAAAACTTTAACGCCCGCCTTTATGGATATTTATGTGGTTTGGCTTCACTCAAATTTAAGTTAGACATATATGTATATGTTTTCCGTACATTACTCTTTGCCCTCTTATGTTAATACACTTCTTCCATCACTAAAGCAACTCAATGTTTTTCACCTGAATAATAAATATGAAAATATATATTTTTATTTTCTAAGAAAAACAATCTAAATGGCTCTCAAAGCAAACTGATTTGAATTGGCTTTTCAATTTTTTAAAATGAAATTATAGAAACTCGTCGAGCACCACTGCGAGGTGGCAGGTAAATATATTATAGAAGTCATTTCATTTTCTAATAGATCAATATCCTGTTGCGTATTCCATTTAAACATTTTAGTTGTGTATTTTTATTTATAAACATAGTGGTAACCAGCATTGGTCCTTATGCAAAGGTTGTTGATTCTTTTTCCCGCGGACGCGGTTAGTGTTCCCCGGTCGAACGGTACGACTGAACACATTTGGATGGATTATGTACCGTTAAGATGCGTCTCTTAATAGATCAAGGAGACTTATAGGCTATATCATATTAGGTTATTAGTTTCGAAGTAACCCACTGTACGTACGGTTAGGGTCAGGCTAGTACTGTCTCTGCGGTCCCTTGAACCATGCGGGCGACGACACAAGAAGCTAAAGTGAAAGCTATACAAAATCTATACTTATAATAAATTTATAACTGTTAGTCCTTACATGGAAGATATATATAAAAATATGTTATAGGGGACGTTTATTAATGTAATAGTGCCTAAAATTGTGTTTTTTTTGTCTGTGCGTTTGTATGCGCTAAACTTAGACACGGCTATCCAGATTTAAATGCAGTTTTCACTATTATATTTTGGTAACTTTACAATATTTAGTGTTTGTTAAAAATGAATTGGTCTATAATAAAGTTACGTAGTAATAATTAAAATGTTTAGCTCCGCAAAAATTTTATTCACCTGATTGAAATTTTTGTTATCAATGTATAGATATTACCTTAAAAGTGATAATATTATTAGAACAAGAAGCGGGCGAAGACGGGTGCGCGGGTTGCTAGTACTCAGTACATTCCATTAAGCTAAACCAAAAATATAATAACGGTTGATAATTTAAGCAACCTGTATTGTTTTATGGTATAGTATAGTAACAAATACACGCTTAGGTGCTCCAACAGCCTCCGTTCACAAACAATCAAATATTGCACATTGTTTATTGAATCTAAAATAAATGATCGCTTTGTTTTGGTTTGAAGGTGATCTAATAAAACAAACAGAGACAGGTATTTGGCGACGAGGCGTTCTCTGCAACAAGTGTTTTATTGCATTTGCTTTCAAGTGAGGAATTAAGTAATTTTAGTAATCTCAATATTTCGAAAATTTGTGGCTACTTAGGGAGTTAGGTTTTTTCACTTTAGATACCCTCTGTCTATCCCGCCATGAGCGCGCGTAAAGTTAAAGTAAGCAATTTTCTATTTTTAAATGATTGGAACGGTTTTCGATTTGAACATTGCGTTTGGGACATTCGATTTAATTTCGATAAATTGCGAGCTGAGTGGTCAAACTGAATAAATGAATTAAATTAATATAATCATACCCTTGAGCAGGTGGAGTGATCAAATCAACCGCTCCATGCTCATAGTGAAACTATCCCACTACGCTACAACGGCCTACACAACGGCTTACACCACTCGAAAAAATAACAAAAAATATATAATAAAGTAATATATCCATACCCACTATAAATGTTATTATAATTCAGAGTAAATTATCCATACATTTAAGCTAGGCATGGCATCAGATAATTCGGCATGAAACGCTATTACGGCCGGCCTTTGTTCAGCAGCTCATGTACTCGCTTATCGTATAATAATTATAGTAGTAATATTCTTGTATACTATGCTATACTATACTATACTATACTATACTATACAGTCATACTGCACTATAGTACGGACATTTTAACATAATTAATGTCAGTTAAAATTACACGGACGAACGGATGAGATTGGGCAAACGGATGGATGATTTAATGATTTAATGCAAATTAAATGCAATATGCCTTCCAAATGTGTTCAAATTGTTACTTAATTTTGAATAACGTTTATTTATACGATAAAAAAGAGAAAGGAGCGTTGTTGGCTGTTTGATGAAAAAAATATTGTGACATATACGAGTACAATACTGCCGCGCCACTTAGTGAGTGACTGACAACGCACATACGGAGCTGCTCGACTTTAGTCAGTTAAAATTTGACATGTCAGTACTTTAGCGAGTATCACACTATCCTACACGCAAACTAATTTGCGGGCGAGATCTAGTATCTAACAACATTTTATAGATCTATAAAAACAATTTATTTTCAACCGGAAAAGTTACCTAACATTTGATTAATTATAATACGTTTCTATTGCCTTCATTTTTTGTAAGTATTCGGAAAATGTCTTCCGTTCCTTTGTAGCAACAGTCATTACAATCGCTGGCAAAATATGCAAGTATGCACTTCCTACTATATAGCTACTATAACGAGGAAGGTGTTTTATTAACATACTTATGTAGGATCATTGTGAAAATGATCCTTACAAATATTGATATATGTATGTATTTGCATTCACTTCGTAGTTGTCACAATTTCGTTAAATTAATTTGTCAATCATAGTACATTTCTTTCTTTAGCTTCACACTGTATGACGCGATTTTCACCGTAGACAGGAAGTTTATGTTGAGACACCTTGTTCTCTACTTCTCGCCGATTCGGACTCGACGCCGATATGTTTTTATATGTATTATTATAACAGCGAAAGCAAATAAAATTAGTGGATACTTTATTTTATATAATAATACAAAATGACTCCTTCTAAAACGACTGTTTCAGCAATTTCACTTCAGTAAGACAATAATTATTAAATGATTACAATTTCCAGTAGATACGTAACAACTGTAATCAAAACAATAATTATAATGAACAATGACAACGACAATGCTGTCAACTGAGGGGCTTGCTGTTTTGTTAACAAGTTACCTAACCAAGACAATGTGTCATTGAAGCTTTTGTCCAAAGCTTGTGCACTTAGATTTTATATATATATATATATATATATATATATATATATATATATATATATATATATATATATATATATATATATATATATATATATATATATATATATATAATTAATTTGCATCGATTGTATCATCAGTATGTACATATAAGTAAATTATACAATAGGCGAATATATGTAAATACAGTTGTATAAGTGATCGAGTGTCGCGGCGTGGTGTCGTTGAGTAACTTAGAAAGCGTTAAGTAAACATTACTGACGCTGGAGGCAGAACAAACAAATACAAATACATATAAATAGTCGTAAATATGTACGCTGTGTTGCCGCAACGAGGAAATCAAAATATTTAAAATGGAATAATTGTCCCGACTGAAGTTCGAACCCACAACGACCATAATGAATGAGTCCCGTATCTATTAATGTAGACCGAGGGTTACGACCTGTTAAGAGTGTCCGTTACGTGTTTGATTGCGTGTTCCGTGTAAGGTGTAGTATAATAAATAATAATTCATTCATTCAAGAAATCGGAATCGAACCCAACAACTGCTGCGTTCACAAAAAGACTGTCCCACTGCTCCACGACAGCCTGTGTATATAAAAATGATACAGAATGAATTCTTAAAATGATATTTTATTCTACACGAGAAGTTATTTGGTGAAAGCCTTTTGATACTTAATCTAAGTAAGAGTTGCTTAGAGGAGTGCACTATACATTTTTTAGTTTCAATAAATATATTGTGAGGCGCGACACCACTGTGACACTGAAATAAATCCTTTTGTACTGTAATAGATATGTATTGTATTTGTACGTATGAATGTATGTACATATCTAGTCTATATATATTACATATAGAAGTAGATCCAGGTTGTGAGTTCGATACCGACTCAGAGAAATTCATTATTTCCTCACTCATGTTACGCGTCACAACAAGACAAAGTGCGGAACGTCTTAGCACTGGGTTACCTCTGCCCACCTGCCTTCTACAGTTACTTCTTAATCTACTTTGACCTCCTACCGTTATCACAAATTAAAACTAAAAGAACCACATTTTTACAAAAATGTGAATAATTAAATATCTTTCTGCCAGAACTCACCATGAAGTTAAAGAAATTAAATGATTAACTATATTTTAGTCGACCCAGGAATGCTTAGCTGATCGAGAATCGTTACAGGTGCGGAAATAATTGTCATATATATATATATATATATATATATATATATATATATATATATATATATATATATATATATATATATATATATATATATATATATATATACATATATACATATTATTCGTTGAAACAGTAAGGTAAAGTGAAACTATTTGCAATATATAGTCCGTGTTGTCCCGTTCTGCCGCAGCGGGATAATGTCGGAGAAGGTCTAAATAGGAGCGAAGTGTACTCACACAAGGTAGGTTTTCAAGTTCCCTCTGTTATCCTGCCATGTGCTGGATTCAGAATGAAGTTTAAAAAAATGTATTTATGTATTCTCTCCGTTTATTCCACGTATTTAAGAAATAGGTGACTGAAATATATCACAAGCATGTACCCACAATATAATACAATACATTGTAAAACGCGAACATCTATATATATTTATATAAGACATTAGTCACGCAGACGCAGGGCAGGCAGGCAGGACACCGTGAAAGCGAGGTCAAGAAAGTCAATTGAAAGCCGTCATGAGTGGAAAGTGAAATTGTTGTTTGGTTCACGACCGTCGCGTCAGTGTAGGTACTCGCACTGGCACCACTCTTGTTGCAGCTCTATGTCATGTAATACATGGACGAAGGTTGTAGGTTCAAACCTTACAAACAGATATTATACGTAATAGTTTAGTATTTAATAGCACATAGTGCAGATGTATAGTTGTTAACTACTGCTTCGTTCAAATTCTTATACGTTTTTAAATTTAGTATTTTTCTTTCCTAATTGTGGAATAACACTTTAAAAATAGTAAAAATACATGCGGTACTTGCAGGTTTGATCAAACTTACATTTAAAGGTGCTTAAGTGTACCTTTTCATTATCGGTTATCACACGTCAAAAAATTTTGATCAGTTTTAGGCCGACTAGAAGCCAAAACAGATACGGCGCCTTTTAAAGTAAGGGGAAGGATAGAGAAATACACTTGAATTATTCAATATCAATTGAATAGTGTATACTCCTCTCCAGTTGATATAATTGTGTATATTCTATACAAGGATATCGAATGGAAACATCTACAAGTAACTGTGACACCCAACACTAAGGCAGGGGCCGTCGTGGGACATTCCTCGACGGTCTACTTTAGAAGGCTGTAGATATAGATGTGGTTTTGGTACAGTTGCTTTAACGGAGAACGTGAACTTTATTGAAAATATTTTGATAATTGTTCGTTTATTTAAAATCTCGTCTCGTCGATTCAGCCACATCACATGACATGTCTAACACAAGTGGTAGATGGAGAGTGTTTTTCTGTTCGACAAGAAGAGGGAAACAAGTGTCGTTAAGGGAACAGAGTACACAGCGTTCCCGTAACGTTAATCCATGAACGCTAGGTTTGCAAGTTCTCTGTTCTGCTTAAAAGTGACAATAAAACAAAATTACACAAAACAAATTTTGCACTAAGACTTCTTGGTTATTCAAAAACTTATAATTTATTTGTTTCAGCGATGAAACTTTTATAATTGCCACTTTTGGACTGAACTCAACAGTGGCTTATAAATAAAACTATGAGGTCAGATGCAGTTTATATTTGTCTATCGCTCGAGCGCGAGGTACGCACTCCCGATTGTCCTAACCATTTTTGTTGCTTCACGCTGTATCCCGCATATGGTAGCGAAACACTCCGTTTTGTTCCTTACTTTCCGTCGAATTTCAGGCATTGCGTTTTTAATCCTCAAGTGAGAATCGAACTCACAAACTGGTCGCGTTAATGTCGCTCGCTTGAATGTCAGCCTCAATATAAAAATATATGAGATTGTTCAATCGTTTTTAATAACATTAAATGTTGTTTTATAAGATTGTTTAATATTACTGTGGTTTATATGACACCGTCAATCAAACACAATTGAGTTTCTCTTTAAGAAAAGAAACGACATTTAATGTTATTAAAAACGATGTCAGTTCTTTAATCAAACTTTTGAATCTAAATATCTTTTAATAAAACTAATTAATAATAGTATGGATTAACAATAGTATCTTATTTACCACAAATTACAAGACGCTTTTTAGGTTATATCATGTTTTCCACAGATTACAAATGGTTTTTATAAATGCGACTCGATGGCTCCTTTCGCGGAAGAATTGAAACAATCGTAAATCATATTTTTCTTTACATATAGACAAAAATAGATATTATTCCGAAAAATGAGACCTGCCTTGGCGCAGGGGCACAAGCATTTAACTGTAAATGCGACAACTTGTGGATTCGATCCCCACTCGATAAATAAAATATTTAATATTTTCATTTCTTCGCTCTACTAACATGGCAAAGCGCAGCGTTGAGTTGCTGTCAACACACAAAGCCTCAAATTCGGCGGCAAGTCTCTCTTCCTGCTACGTACAGGATGCACGTGAAGTCGACAAAAACAATTATTCCGGAACGACTGTCAGATTTAGCAGATATATCATATAGGTTTCCAGCATATGGCAAGATCGTTCCAAATATTACGAAGCATTAACTAATACAGGATAATAAACAGGATCTAATTTAAATATAACAAACCCCTCAGTGGATTCGAATCCGGGACACGGTTGTGTCAACTACCATTATATGTATATGTTGAAATTACATTTTCCGTCTGCACGTCTCAAGCAACTCACGTGTCATATTAGAAATTCATTTTATAGCGCTCTATTTACAAAATTGAAGGCAGGAGGACTAACAATATTTTGAAACATTTTTTGGACTACTTACCATATATTTTATAAAAAGAGTGCGGGAATATATATTATGTATTTATGTTTAATAGAATTAGCAATAACCTTGGAATTAATTGAAGGTGTGATATTTGATTCAAATTTAACTTTGGGGAAGTATTTTTATTTATTAATAACGAAATATTCAATCTGTCATTACAACATTTTATAAGAGTAATTTTTGTTCTCCTATTATAAACCTTATAGCACTAATCTTTAATTATATTAAGCGAATTCCATAAAAAATAAATAAGCCTAGAACTTTCCATCCCCGTCTTGAACGAACAGAGAAGTGGTGTATAAACATACACCACTTAATAATTCATATGTCCGTCTATAAACAAAATAACTGCTAAACTATTCAACAACGCTATGCACTTAGCCAACTTAGATCACCTGTAAAAACATATACCGATCTTCGACAGTTGTCCGAGCGCCGCGCTAAATACGGGGCCGCCGGCTGAAGTAACCATTTACAAATTAAATTTTACTGAAACCTAAATGTAGACTATTTTTAGTTTACACTGATATTATTAATATAATATTTTAGTTGTTAATTTATTTAGCAAATGTACATAGTAGAGGCAATCCGCAGTTGTTGATTACTAAAGTTACGCGTGTGTCAATGAATTATTTTCATTTCCCAGCGCTGATTAGATAAAGCGCGGTATTGAGATTCGTCCCTTAAATTAAGTTTCTTCTGTGTACGTAGCAGGGTGCGGGAAATACGAGCTAAAACTAAAGAACGGAGTAACTTATCACTGTACATTTAAAACATTAATAAAATATATTACGAATATATCTGAAAATATGGATGAGCTCGCTAATAGAAAATAGTAAAACGATAAATACGTCGGCGGCAAGAATATATTGTGTTGAGTTTGGTCGTTTAGCCGCGTTCAGTCGTTCACTCAGTAACAGGATTACTGGAGGGTCCACAAAAGACTTTCAAAGACACTCAATAAGCTTTGAGAACAGAGGACATGCGGTAACTTTATTATTATGTATTGAACTTTTTAAACTTCATTTTAAAATAAATTCTGGAGATTTACGCCATCTTGGTATAGTTGTGAAGAGTTTGACTGTACAAGATTGTTATGCAGTCACATGAACCCTTACAAATCAATGGGATAAAGGTTTTTATTATAAAATTTAAATTTTCTTTTTACATAAGAAATTTAACTTTGTAAAATCTCTCGACTGTAATCGACTGGTTCTGGGTTCGATCCCTAGTCGAGGAAATGAAATATTTAATAATTTCAATTTAAATATTTAATGTTTCATTTCTTCGCTCTGGTAAGGCAAAGCGCGGCGTTGAGCTCCGCCACTCAACACGCAATGCCTTAAATTCGGCGGAAAGGGGGGAACGGAAGTGGAACGGAATGTCTTAACACTAGGTTCCCGGGTTCCCTCTGCTTACCCTGCCTGGTGCGAGATACAGTGTGAAGCTAAAAAAAAAAAAAAATCCCAATAACTTCTTAAACTATGACGTTTTCTGCAGATAATTTTTAGTTTATTTAGATTCACGTTGTGTTATACATGTATATAGGAGATTGAATTGAAGGAGTGTATTGGAAAGTACCCTTGTTTTTTTTTAAATTAAAATAGAAAGTTAATTAATATCGTTTAAAAAAAACAATTGCGAGCTCCTGTCAGAGGTTAACCGTATCTTTATAGTTGAGTAATTATCTAATTTTACGTAAAAAGCAAGAGAACTACAAACAAATGAAACTCATTTCCCAGACCAACACGTGATCAATATTAGTTCTAACTAGAAATAAGAAGTATTACATTTTTTGTGATAGCGCCTCTGGCGTGGCGGCATGCAGTGCTGCATCAAACGTCCAACTCGCCCGAGCGAGTGTTTCCTGGCGGTCGTCACGTAGCGAGTTAAGAGGCGATGCATCTTCTGTTTTAATACATCATTTGCTCGGAACTAAGTGTGACGGACGAATTGGCGATCAAATTTAATATTTATTGGAAGAGGGCAGTGATCAATCAACCGGATGCCGCCTCTAACTGATTGCGAGGGATCAACTCGACGTGTATGAGCTGTACGTACGTGTGTGCAGGTTGAGTCTAATCTGTACTTTATATTAAAACAAATGACAAAAGCTTGGAAATCTATATTAAAATATTAAGATTATAATAATATTTGTTCTTACTAAATTTAAAAAAAGTATAAGAATTTGAACGAAGCTGGATTTGAACCCGCGGCTCTTGGAAACCGTCCAAATTTTTATACGTTTTTAAATTTAGTATTTTTCTTTCCTAAGTGTGGAAAAACACTTTAAAAATAGTAAAAATATTAGTTCTTGATTTTACCCCCTTTTTTTGGCGAAACATATCACTGTACCTCGAAAACTAATCCTCCTGCAATGCGAGAGAGGTCACTCAGACCGCAGATACAGATGCAGATACAGCGGGTTGGAGTGTAATTAATATGGTAACGTGAAGGCCTACTGCAGTAGTGCCTTCATCTACAAATTGAAATTTTATATTATAAAGTATATAATGTTTTCGAACGTGAACCCACGACTGTCACACTTCGTCTTAGCCTGATAACGTAACAAATCCGCATTTATCACAGAAATAAGTATTCTCGAGATGAAGTCCGCAAGTTACAAAAAGCAAGAGGAAATAAAACAACAACAGCGCGCTGCCGCTGCGGAAGGTACGCTCATACAATTTAATCAAGAATTGGTTCTCGTTTCACAAAGACGTTATTTTGTAGCTGCTGGACGCGGGAGCTGGTGCACTAAGTTTTTTTTTTGTTTTTTTTTGAAAGCTTCCTACTTATCCCGCAAATGGTTGAGAAGGTAGTGGAAACTCAGGACCCTAGTTTTAAGACAAACATTTCAAATTAAAACACTTCCATTCCTTATTTTCATTATATATTGTGTAACATTGTTTTTCTGGTTTTTAATTTCAGCAATGAGGCACAAGATAGTAGGCCGGTCCCCAAGGTGGACACTGAGAACGTTACAACCCTATATAAATGTTAATTCAATAACAATGGTAGGCTGTGGGCGACGTAGATCTTAGCCCGATGTCTCATAACACACAAAAAGGAGTTCTGAGCTATAAATATTAAATTTGGCGTATCTTGGCTTGCATCTGCTACCACTAACCGCCCGTTTAAAAATTCAACAATGCGTTATCGCGGCGCCCGTTGTGTGGATACACTTGGAAACTTCATTCCTTATGAGTTCTGCTCTTCAAAGTAATTATTGTATTTTATATTCTATAGTGGCACAGTAGAGTGTGTCGATGTGCCCCGATGCCCGGCTGCTGTGAGGAGAGTACGTAAACAAAAACAGTAATTGAATCCATTCATTACATGTGTTTTAAGCAAATCTTGTTTTCATTATTATTTTTTTATTCCAAGATTTAATTCATTATAAAAATATTTTTACTTTTTCTATTAATTTATAACAGAAAATCTTAACATTTTCCATGTAAATATCTAAATAGAAATCGATACTTAAACAACGGCGTGTATTCAGACTTGTACGACTGAGCCACTACAGTGTAATAATAATACGCGTATAATTCCAGCCTCAAAGCTCGTCGTAGGAAACAGATTGACGAGCCGACGAATATTCTAAACATTTCGATACGATAGTCGCTGTCCGAGTCAAATTCGATCAAATAATAATTATTGTGTCGCTCCACTCAACGGCGCGCTTAGCCTCGTCTAATGGCGGGGCGAAGAGCGAGGAAATGGGGATGAACCCATAACCTGTGTCACAGCTACAGCAGATTGCTTGTGTCCTACATGACAGAAACTGCCACTGTTACAAATGCAATTTTTAATGACTAAAAATAAATATAATATGTATATGTATACACATATGATATTTCGCCAGTGTCGTCGCATTGTTTATTCCGCGGCGGCGGAGGCGTGTGTGCTTCATAAATTCGTGGAGATGTACAGCATCTTGACTTGTCCCGCATCTAAATATTTCATATTTGTTCACCGCGCTGGCTCTTAGCCGCGCTCTCGCAACGATCTATTGTAACTTGTAGCGAATATGGAGGAAGTATATAGTTTTGTGTTACTTTTTTGTATGTTTATTGCGAACGTTTCAGTTGGTTCGCGTCCGGTTGTTATTTTCACAGTCATTTTTACTGAAAATATGTTTTCGATAACATGACCGAAGATATCGAGTTGGGAGACGCACCGTGGCGCTGAAGAGCAGTGTTAGACTGCAAAATTAATAGAATGTCTGGCAGATAGTAGATAATAAAGGCATTATTTACTTATTATATTAATGTCTATAGTACAGAAAGCTACTGACTGGACACTGTTTTCCTTTGTAATGCCGTTTTGAAGACCCTAAATGCCAAATTCAGCATCACGTTCTTAAATAGACCTGAACAGACAATATTATAAAACGACTCCCCCGTATTAAATTTAAGTCCACAACCACACGCAGACATACGAGCTCTCAACTAGATACGTGAAAAACTTTCCTCACACAAATCCGCTTTTGTTAAATCACATTTAAAATACGTAGAAACGCTCGAAGCCTCGTTTAGTTGTGAACTAAATTCATATTTATAATATAAGTAGGATGTAGTCTAACTAATAGAGGGGCTGGTCAGTGCTCCGACCGTCCCTGAGAGCTGAGACCAGCTAGTTAGCGGATAGATTATGTTCGCCAATTTTGTTATACTCTTACAAACGTAGGTAAGCTGACTATTTTACCGCTTAATAACTTTGTATATATTTGTAATTACTTAGTTCATCCTCATAATAAATCTGTAACTGATCACTGTCTGTACATGAAGATATATTAAAAAAAAAATTAGGACCTATATTAGTGTTTTCAATACTAACATTTTAATTTTTAATGTATAGATATTGTCTTAAAAGTGATCGTGTCATTAGAAGAAGAAAGTAGTTGAAATTAGTAAATAAGATAGTGTAATTCGAGCGGGCGAAGCCGCGGGTCGCTACTGCATATGTAAAAAGTTTTGTATGTACTGTTTGATATAGATAATCCGATTATTGTACTAAACATGCGTGTGTTACAAATAGAATACTCTTTTTTGGCAAATGAAGTTGGAATTTAAATGATTTTAAACTTTATATGTCTGCGTTTGTGGATAACAAAGATTGAACTAAAATTATATAAAAAAATATTTTTTTATATAATTTTAGTTAAAGAACGTATCCGGTGGAAAGTAAGCTCATATGCAAAAATATGCTGAAAGAATTTAGTATTAGGACACTTTGTTTTTTATTTCCGCTTATTTTTGAGGATTTCGAAGAAAAATTTTCGTGGCTTTTATTTTTATGTAGTGTTTTAAAATCAATATATATTATGTAATGTTTTAAAATCAATATATAT